>JAGXJF010001938.1:0-178593 GCA_019208055.1 Stipa capillata | reverse complement strand
TGGAGATCCATCATCGCATGATGCACACCTCAACCTTTCTTTAAGGATCATCTCGTATGAAGCAACACTCAATGCACCCTGATGACCATCAACATTTGATGTCATCTTCACTTGGACTTTGGTGATATCATCCTCTTGATATAACCTCATGAAGTGAATCTAACCCTCACAATTTCAAAACACATGGAACATAGTTAGTTTATAAATAGGATTGTCATTACTCACCAAACCACTTGGTCACTTGTGTTTCATCCTTCAAGATCTATCGTGCTCTCTTGAAGCCATCTTCACATGTTCATCACCACCTAATGAGTCACAAGCTTCAAGTATATGTCTACTCATGACGCTTATCTTGAGCTTGCACTTCTTAACTTGATGACCACCAAATTTTGATGATGCACACTTGAGCCGTATGAGGTCATCTACTTGATCCCATCTCACAACAAGGTTCTTGAATTGACCTTGCTTTGCTCATCATGTTTTCGTCACCTCTCTGCTTGTCCACGTAAGCTTGTGGTGATGATCCTTGCATCTTGATGAACATCATCACTTGATGCCGATTTAAAGCTGAAATACTTGAGCTTTGCGAGATCATCCACTTGATTTTATCTTACCAAATGGTACCTAATCCATACACACTTTTTTCGTACATAGAAAATGAGTTAGTCCACAAAATGTAATCAACAATTGCTTACCAAATCCACTTGATCAGTGGCACATCCTTTAAGCTCTATGTTGACTGCCTTGAGTTCATTCTTGAACTCTACCAATATCAACCATCATCTTCTCTTAAACTTCACCATGATCCCCTATGGCTCACACCTTGAGCCCATTTATGATTTATAGAAGTTGTTCTTCACCTCTTCTTGATCACATGATATTCGCCTCTTTACTTCATTGATCATGATACATATCTTGATTTGTGGCATTTAAAACATGAATCTATCAAATACTTTTCATGCATCACCTGTGCATCAAGAAAATTATTAATCCATAGGAATTGACATTAATTACCAAAACTATGTTTAAGGGTTACATGCACTTTCAAATATCATCCTAGGCAGATGAAATGATATTTATAATCAGATATTTTTGTGTGAAGGCTCCACTACGTCAGGGGATACCAACTCTAGTTGATCTACATTAGGCTTTTGTGGCGTACCCGGTTTTAAGGCCGGATACTCCCTTGTGATTACTATACCGGTCCCTGGATCAGTAACCTGTACACACAAGTTAACCTGTGTATCACTGTCATACACGCATATCATGTTACAATATGTAAATAGACCATCAAGGTCAATAGTCTGATACCTGTAGCCCAACGGCTATAAACTTGCAGCGGAAATCAAGTGGTGATAAAGCCCATCAATATGCCATACCCGACAGGAAACTGACTGGGGTTACGCCCTAGCTTTCGCGTTCATATTCGTATCTTCGAAATTGATGTCTCCTTCGTCTGACCAAATCAACAAGCCAGGTGAGTACATTGAATGTACTCGCAAGCTATTCCTACAGGAGGAAATATACGACAATATTTCATGCAGGGAATAGATTAAGGAATAGCTCTACCCTATGTTACTGGTTGTGCGGAAATGTAAGTTTTCATCGTAAATACGATAGTAGGTTTCAAAGCTATTTTGAAAACAGAAGTAGTTCGTAGTAACAATCGTCATTCGAGGTAGAATCCGCTACCTCCCTTTTTCCTTTCCTCAGCGTAATAGCTCAGCCTATCACGCCTACCCTTTTTGGCTCCCGCTCGCACTACCCCGGGCAGTACAGCTAGCCTCCTCTTCTGCAATTCCTGACTACCATCCATGTAGCGTAAATTGCACTCTGTGGACACATCATGCCCACATCCTTAATCCCCTTTTCCCAGCTTTCACAAACAAAACTTAGTCTAACCAATGTGTGGCCTTGTCAGTTCATGTCCATGACCGAGAACGCGGCTATTCGAATAGTTTTTAACACTCTGCAGAGGTTGTACGGCTTTACCCACAAGATGTAAGTCAGCCTGGGTACACTTCGCGACGTATACTGATAGGGATATTACAACGAGACCTTTCGCCCGCTTCCATACTAGAGCTGGACCTGCTAGGTGGGTAACCCCACTTTTGCGTCCCGGACCAAAAATGGGACTCTCCACCTTTGTGTCGCATCAACACCCAAACGCCCAGCGGTGGTGGATCTCTAGGACTTTAACCACCTAGTCACATACTTCCTACTTCCCACGGGTCCATACCCTAATACTTGCCGGGGTACCAAGCCAAGTCCTTCCCATAAAGGACATGTGGACGTACGGTGAGGGAACTGGTTTAGCAGCACTTAGGCTTGGTCCTTAACTGATTCGAACAAGACTCCATTTCTCGACCCATGTTCGTCCCGGACGACCATGCCTCCATCAGGTACTCTGCAGCCCCAGGCTGCCCTTAGCATTCTCACCTGAATCAAAATCATTTCCAGTTTTATTTGGGTTTTGGCAAACATTTCTTTCAAATGTCACCTCGGATAACACATGCTATCCGAGGGTTTTATTTCCCATGTCCCAGGGTTTTTGTGAACACCGATTAAATGTTTAGTTTTGACTAAAGCTGGTCTAAGCATGGCTAAGGCCTATAGCCCTAATACTTATGTCGGTCGTGGAACAACTGACTAATACTTCTAGGGTTACAAGGATCAGATATTCAGAACTAAGTTATATGCAGCTTACATAAAATACCGTTGATATCCACATAGCATGCAAGTTTCGCAAACAAAATAATTAAATTTCATACATATGGGATTCAACATGATCAAAGTGGGAAGCCTGACAATATTGTCCGGGGTTCGGTCTTGAACCCGATTCGACAACTCTAAAATCCTTCGCGCGATATCTTCTAACGTCGGTATCTACACGTCGAAAGAACAGCGAATAAATCAACGATGCAAGGAAGAACCAAATAGGAATCAATCGTACATTCATGGACTCTTAAAACATACGCCCTAGACTTAGGTGGTATTATGGTTTGAAGAGATAGTAAGAGATTTCCTTCACATGAACTAAGGGTTCTCGTAGGACCGGAAGCCCTAACTTACTCGATCAATATCATATTAGTGCCATCTACGATGATCTTGGTTTCTATGTTTAGGTTGGGCTTGGAGGGTACTATCATGTTTCGAACTTAGATGAAAAGTTTTGGGAAGCATGATTTTAGAGTGGTAGGGTGGAAATACTTTATTTTAAAAAAGAATGTAGGAATTTTGGGGGTTTCATGTCTTTTGCATTTTGATCCTAAAACTTGGGAGTTTTAATGCTCTACTGAGGTTATGATTAGGTTTGGTCTCATACCATTTTAGGAAGGTGAATCGACTGACCCGGGAACATAATAAATGAGATGTGCATATTGTAGCTAAATTTGAACTATATTCAAATTCATGTTTCAAAACATTTCAAAAATTATAAAGTTTGCATCGAGAAGTAGATTTTGATATTAGATGTATACCAGAAAGAGATTGGACTCATTCGGAGCTACGATGATGAAGTTATGGGCTTTAGAATATTTGCCGAAGGAGAAAATTGGAAGAGGGGAAGGTATGCGGGTAGAGGGGGAAGCAGTGACGTCGTAGGCGTACATTAGGCTTACGCTTTAGGGACCAAAGTGCGCAAAGAACGAGAAGGGAAGAGCAATGCGTTTTCCTATTGGGAAACGTATTCGGTTGAAATCAGCTTCACCTCTCTGGTCACGGAACCAACTCACCTTCTTCATCAAGAGGCAGAGCACGGCACAGAGGGAAAAGAAGGGGAAAAAATAAAAAGGAGAGACGACTGGCAACGCAATAGCTCGAGGGGTGCTCGCCGGCGGTGAGAGGCAGGTTGGGAGATAGAGCGACGGCGAGAAAACCTTGGCGAGCTGGGCGGCGGTGATTGGGGGAAAATACTTGGGGAGATGACGGCCGGGTGGTTACCGGTCGGGCTCTCTCTCGCCGACGATGAGCGGGGCTGCTCCAATGGGTCCCGTTGGTGGCAGTGTTCTGGAGGTCCTGATTCCGCACGACTCAATAGTCAAGGAGGGGAGGACCTGCGGCGCGTCCCCGTGCTTGGCGCGGACCGCGGGGCGATAGGGGAATAGGAGGACTACCATCAGCGCCGCCGGCGATCGGACTGGCGGCGAGGGTGGCGGGGTTTATGCTGGCGGGCCTGGCTACTCCGGCGAGGTCGGGGCACGGCGAGGCAGCTGGCTGCAAGTGGAGGGGAGGAAGTGCTCGGGAGCAACTCAGGCAAGCGGTGTCGAAGCTCTGTGGTGAGCCCAGTGCAGAGCGCAGCTCAGATAGCAGGGAGGATGGGGAAGGGATGTAGAGCTCAAGCAGGGAAGAGGGAGATCGAGAGGTGGCGAGTGGAGCTGCCGGCGGTTTGGCCGAGCGAGGTGGTGGCGCGCTGGCGACCTTGTCGGTGGCGGAATTGCTCGAGCGAGCTCGGCGGACCAGGCGGCGTTGTCGAGATGAGGCCGAGGGGAGGGAGCGGGCGTCGAGGTGGGTCGACCGGTGGCGGTGGCCGGCTCCACGGCGGCGGGGAAGAGACCAGGCTTGTGGTGGCTCGGGGCGGCGCTCAGGGTGAGATGGGGAAGATGATGGGAAAGCCCGTGGCTGCCGGAGTCCGTTGTTGCGTCGCCGGTGATGAGGTTCGCAAGAGGGGTGGACCGGAGATGCGCCTAGGCGCTCGGGGATGGAAAGGAGCTTACCGGGGTGACTGAGCTGGCCGCCTGCAGTGACGTTGACCGGAGCGCCGCGGGCAGGGCGAGGGCGGAGCAGCGATGCGGTGAGTAACCGGTCCCGCCGGGGCGTTTGAGCGTAGGTGATACCTCCGGTGAGCTTGGCCACGTGAAGTTAGGGAAAGAACCTAGAAGAAGAGGAAGAGGGCAGCCAGGGAGCGAGAGGAGCGGATGAATCGGCCGCTGGAGATTGGTCTCGTGATGTGCGATGTGGCCACGGCACCGGTCTTGAGGAAGATAAGTGGCTCGGCTTGAGGAGATTTGGTGGGAGAGCAGCTCGGTCTTGGTTGAGGAGGAATGGAGTTGTTCAGGGTGTAGAGGAGAAGCTCGGTTTGCTATATTGTACTAGAGGAGATAAGGAGGATGAAGTACAGGACTGGTTTGGCATCTATTACTGCTGTGGTTGAAACGACGTCACGAGTAGCTGAATGGTGCTATAGCAGCATAGTGAAGGTTGGCACCGAATTCATGCAGAGAGGATGGCGTGGAGTAGCTAGGGAAATGCTCGGGTAGGAGATAAATGGTGATTGGCTACAGACATTGATGGTAGGTCAAGACGTGGCAGGAGAAATAGTGGAGTTAGGAGAGTGTTTGGCACCGACTACTATTGACTAAAGGAGCTGCAGTATTGCGGGTCCATGGGAGGCACAGTGCTAGTATGGGAAAGTAGAGAAAAGAAGGAACATGCATTGGAGTAGTGCTGCGGCAATATAGGAGCGCAGTGAAAATTAGGCACCGAATTGGGGCGTGTTGATGAGCTAGTTGAGCACGGAGGAGAGAGGAGTTAAAGAAAGCAGGTGAATTGGCTAGTCTGTGCTGAAAGGGAGCAGTAGAAAATAGGCATCGACCTCTGCCGTGTACTAGGGGTGGCATGTGCAGCAGTGCGTTGGCAGGAGGGAGAACCTGAGGAACCTAGAGAAATATCTTATCTATTTTGATCGGATACTCGAGACGTTAATTGAAGTATAACGTATAAATCTTTATTGCGGAGATGGGTTAGGTTGGCAGAGACTTAAGCTCAACAGATCTAGAAGCTTTTGGATGCTTATTTTAGTTGGAATGTACCTCAACGTCAAGTCTAAATTGGTTCAAAAATTTTGTACTATGCTAAACCATTATTTGCGAGCGTTTGGAAGCATCTCAATGGCTCATTTGGAGTGGCTCTATACTAATAAGGACATGGTGTTTTGGAATTTGGGTTTTATCCAATTATCGAAAGATAATATGGGTTTAAGGGTTCCGGTCATTCGAACGACGGCACAAAGGAGTGGTATGGATGGCCTTGATATCCATGGAAAAAGGGGTGTATCCTAGATTACACATTGAAGTGGAACAGAGATGTATATATGTTTATATATTCTAGGAGAGAGAAAAGGTGGCGGAAATCAAATGGCCACATGCAGAGATATGTTGGGGTTTCAGGGTGTATGTGCCCATATGCACTTGAGAAATTTAAGTGCATATAGGGTGGCGACGAAGTTAGAATAGACATAAGAGATCGTGGTGGCTAGATTTTAGGGAATGTCACTGGTATACTCATAAGAGATCGTGGTGGCTAGATTTTAGGGAATGTCACTGGTATACTCATATATATATGTATAGGATTGTGGCAAGGTCGAACGATGAGTTGGGGTTTTGCATATATGTGCACATATACAAGCGGTATATATATATGAGCACACACGCGCGATAGGACATGGCGAGGTAGATGGTAGAATATCACGTCATTCGAAAAAAGTTTAGGACATATATACGTTTAGATTTCACAAGGGTGTCGCGTGGGCACCTAGTTGTAGTTGTGGTCCAGGTTATACCGACTAGAAAAAAGGGAGGGGAAACAAGGGCGGAAGATTTTGGTTTGCTTTGCTTTAGGGTTTAGCATGATCTGAATTAAAGTTTTTAATTAGGTGTATTTCAGGTAGCGTTATTGATAAAAAGTTTTTGAAAGTCCTAATTTTTGGGTTTTGAAAAATCAGGGTGTGACAGTATTCAAACACCAATATAATACCCATCCTAGGTTCACAAGCAAAAACCAAATCAAATTATTCAAGCATGTGTAGACCTAGCGTATGAAAGGAAATAATCATTGAGCATGTTAAACTGCAGCGTAAAGTTTTTTTTTACGGTGCAACGGCAGACAACAGCTAGCCTGAACCAGATTTTATAACAAAAAAGAAACAAAAAATATATATTTTTGGTGTTTTATTTGTTATCTGAAGTGGTTCTTTGTTCGTTCGAATAATTTTATCTTTAAACATTTCCCTCGAAACAATCTGCATCATTTCATAGCTGCTTCGGATTGCTACAAATGAGATGGCAGCTCAAGATCCATGTAATTAAAATGTATAGATTGTTTTCTAACTTTTAGTGCTCTTGCTTTGCATAAATGTATGTCTTTAGATTAGTGTCTTTTAGTTTTGACATTTTATTTATTTTCCGAGTTTTTCGCCTGCTACTAATGTGACACCCGTTTTCAGACGGGTACATACATCTGAACCTTCGGTTTGATTTACTCTTTCCGGAGTAAATGGTTTCCGTTCAGTATAATTTTAATTTTGAATGCTACCAGCCGCTGAAGTGAACATAAGTACTTACTGTGAGATAACATTTATTCAGCTAGACTTAGGATAACAAACTACAGATTTCAAAGATCATTAAGTAGACTATATCTACAAAATGATTTGCTCCACCTACTAAAAGATCATCATTTTGTTTGGTATGCAATAACACGCTAGGAAAGACGAACTAGATGACATTATGCTTAGTTGGCTTGTAGTGAACTACAGAGCAACAAGAAGCATGAACATTTCCTTTTGAGAAATACAACAAATAACAAGTATATACCATATACTCTATCAAATACACATTGTTAGATACATGTCATCCTCTGTTTGCAGGTGCGTCTAGACATAGGTGTACCACTATATTTCCCGTTGGCATCAATGCAGTGTGACAATATGGTTATGTATGTCTTCTACATATCTTGTAACTGAGCATTCAAGTCAGACCCATATCAAACCACTGCTTAGCTCCGGTACATCGATAGCTATACACCTCGAAACAACTTTGACATGTACGCTCAACAAATATGATGCACTTTACTCTAAAGGTAGACTTTTATTAATGGTTCATATTGCTTCAGATAATCTACTCCTTGTTGGAGCCAGGAACTTCAAGTTGACATTCATATTGAGAAATAGTGGCATCGATTTTACTATAGATTGTAGTAATGTCTTAAAATTGGTCCAAATTGCAAGTTTTGGAAATACGGAAAATAAACTAACACAATGGTGCAGAGGGCATTACACTCAATCAGTGTATCATTTCAATACATATATATGACTAATCAACAGTTTGAATCTTTGAGTCGACAATCTTGAAATTTCGGGTTCAAAATTTGACATTTTGGTGTTGGCGAGCCAATGGCTGGTCACTTGTCGTTTTTCTTTTCGGGGGTAGTCTCATATGGCGTTTATGGATTTTGATGGTTCCCACTAAAAGGACTAGCCGTTGTAAGTCTTTTTATCCGATTTTTCTCATAGAGAGGGTCAATAATCCTTTTAATAGAATTATAGAAGCTCCTTGTCTTTTCGAGATTCCTCAAAAAAGGTTTGACAATTTTTATTGAAAGTTAAAAAGTCATTTTCTAGTTGAAAGTTGAGCGCATGAAAGGTGGGCCATGGGTATTTATCCCCGTACTATCTAAACCCGTATACGTTACACCCTCCTATTTCAATCAGACGGCTGTGCATTCCCGACACACGCCCTGTCGAGACCCGCACGGCCGAGATGCGTGCGATGCGAATACCCCGGAAACCAGATAAGAAGCGATAGCGCTCACCCCCACACCCCGGCCCGACGCAGAGAGCCCCTCCATGGCGATGGCCACCGCCCTCTCCACCTCCCTCCCGCACCTCCCGCCTCGTCGCCTCCCCTCACTTCCCTCCACCGCCGCCTCCCTCCCCTCCCGCGGCGGCATCCCGCGGCGAGAGGCTCCTCCTCGCCTCGCTGCCGTCGCGGCGGCCTCCGAGGTCCTCGACTCCACCAACGGCGTCATTCCCGCGCCGAGGAGCGGAGCGGCGCCGGCGCGGCAGTACGGGCGGGAGTACTTCCCCTTGGCCGCCGTCGTCGGGCAGGTGAGGAGCTCTGCGCCGCTTCTCCATTTCGTGCTGCACTGGATGCTGCTGATTGCCTGATTGGGTGGTGTGGTGGGCTTGGTCGTAGCATTTTACCGAGCTGGTTAGGGGTATTCGGTCGAACCAATGGAGTTCTCCTGCCGTTTTCACCAAATGGGGTGATGTACTGTGACGGTGTATGACCACGGTAGCGTGGGTTTGAGTAAACTTGGGAGTGTTGCAGAATCAATGTAGAAATAGTAACAGCCAACAGGCACAAATTTTACATGATTTAGAGGTGTTGACGCCTCTGCGGAGATATCATTCAATATATTACTATTTAATCGCAGCAATGCTTTGTGAAGTGGAAAAAACAAACGACAATCACTTGCAAGCAATAGTTTTCCACTCAATGCATCGAGGTATGAACTCGACTTCATTTCTGGTTCTGACTTGTCATTTCTTGTGGCCGTCTAGGATGCAATTAAAACTGCTCTGCTGCTTGGGGCAATTGACCGTGAGATTGGAGGAATTGCCATCTCAGGGAAGCGTGGGACGGCGAAGACGGTGATGGCTCGCGGCTTACACGCTATGCTTCCACCCATCGAAGTGGTTGTGGGATCAATTTCAAATGCTGACCCTAGCATCCCAGAAGAGTAATGTCCTCATAATGCCCTATCTAATAATGCTTTGAACATCCAGCTTCTTCCTCTCACCCAATAAGTCGTACAAGCCAAGTGTTCTTACTCTGATTTGACCTGTATCACAACCTATTGGGATCATTTCTTTTCGTTTCTGAAATGCTTTGTCAGCTTACTTGGTTGAGCTTCTCTTATGGCAGATGGGAGGATGGTTTAGCTGACCAAGTTCAATATGACGCTGATGGTAATGTTAAATCAGAGATTGTTAAATCACCTTTTGTGCAGGTATACCACACCGAGTTAGTGTTATAAATCTTCCGGAACATTGTTAGTTTAATAATGCTGCAGGTTTCCCCTTGACAGATTCCACTTGGTGTCACAGAGGATAGGCTCATTGGATCAGTTGATGTTGAAGCATCAGTTAGATCGGGAACTACTGTGTTTCAACCTGGTCTTCTTGCTGAAGCTCATAGAGGTGTTCTTTATGTTGATGAGATAAATCTATTGGATGAGGGCATAAGCAATCTACTTCTGAATGTCTTGACTGAGGGGGTTAATATTGTGGAAAGAGAGGGCATTAGCTTCCGTCATCCATGCAAACCACTTCTCATTGCTACTTACAACCCGGAGGAAGGATCTGTACGTGAGCACTTACTTGATCGTATTGCAATTAATTTAAGGTATTTAGACTTGGAAGATTGCTTGCTTATTTTCTACTTTATTACTAAGTCCATAGTATAATTTCTTTTATCGAATCAGGGATTAGCGTGTTCTCACATAAGGAAATCATCAGCACATCTTTGAACTACCATAGTTTGCTCATTGCTGTACTGTTTCTTGTTGCAGTGCTGACCTTCCATTGAATTTTGATGACCGTGTGGCAGCCGTCAATATTGCAACACAGTTTCAGGAGTCTAGCAAAGATGTTTTTAAGATGGTGGAAGAAGAAACCGAGGTCGCAAAAACTCAGGTACTTCTGAATAACTGAATTACTGGTACATTTAAGTAATAAAGGCTGCAAAATACCTGCTTTATTAAACCAGAATAGGGTGCAAACTCTATTTAGTTTATGTTTCCTTTTTTCGGTATTGCACACAAACACCTCTCTTCAGAACACTGGATATTCAATCAATCAGTTCTTGCAAAATGTCTGGCTCCATAAGTACATAGCTACATGATTACAAAGGAGAAACCAATGGTCACATGAAAAGCAGGAAAGAACATTGGACGCAAGCGCAATGCATGCTTGGACCTAAAAGCATGGATCTCTTACATGTATATTGGATATCTTATTAGTTAGACTTGATCTTACCCTATATTTCCTTTATTTTCTATTATAAGTCATTCTAGTTCTTGGCACAAGAATTAATGAATTTGATCAAATTACCAATTTAACCTTATTTGAGATGTAGGCATGAGAAAATATTATAATTGGCATGGTATTGCAACTAAGTAAAGGGAATTGGGTGGAAAAAATGCGAGAAATTTGTCCTGAAAAGTTGGAATTACATATATCGTGAAAATGTTGAAAATTCAAACTGTTATATGATATGTTTGGTTGGAGGGATAGGGGTGGATAGGTTGGGGCCATCCACCTTTTTGGAGCTCATCTCTGTGTTTAGTTGGAGGGATGTCATGGATAGGGCCGCCAACTTTAAGGCTAGACAGAGTGAGCTGGCTATTTTAGCCGGATGAAGTCGCCGCCTTGTCTAATCATGATCATTAACAAATAATAGTGATATTTAGCTTTTTTTATTAGTAGTTAATAATTATTGCTACAAGGTTAGCATTGATAAGTGTTAGTGTGTTGATTAGTGTATTTTTAGTATGTTGATTAGTGTACGTTTAGTGATAGTTAGCATGTTTTATGGTTAATTAGTATCCTTACATCAAGATTAACATTCATAAATATTAGTGTATGCTGATTAGAGTATGATTAACTATTATTAATGGAAACTAAGAGCTGCAATTTAGTTAATCTTGTAGAATCCATCCTCATTCCTCCAACCAAACACAAATTGGCTCATCCTGGCCACCCAACCAAATAGGCAACTTGGACAGCCCTACCCCTGATAACCTAGATGGCCCTAACCACCCCTAGTGATCCCTCCAACCAAACAGACAATGTTAAATCGAGGGACAGATCTCTCTGTTAACTACACACTGTTGAGTAAACAAGCCAGGCCTCTGTTAAACAGCAAATACATAGAATGCATGTAACCTGAAGTATTCATCCAGCTGTCTGTACATAATAGTGACATGAGACAAGTTGTTATACATGATTTTAAGATCTTTGATAGAGAAGTAAGACTTGTACTATTTCCATATGATTTTCTCTCACTTTCATAATTTACATGTAGTTTCATGGTTGTGTTGTTTTAAATCCCAGTGCTAGTCAGGCATGCTGTAACTAATGGGTCATTCCCACATGCTAGATTATATACTCCCTCCCTTACTAAATATAGGTTGCCGCGGGATCCGTTTGGTCAAAAGTTTGAAACTTTAATCTTTAATATATGTTAAAGCACATAGATCGACCACATGCTAATACTTTCACCATATACAATTTTTACTATTTGTTTTGCAGTATGCAAAGTCTTGCATCCAAGTCTTAAGGCGACTTATATTTAGTGAAGGGAGTATTTGACTTGAAACTTTCATTATGTACTGCTCGTCTCACAAGCTGTAATACATGGTCACGCAGATAATTTTGGCAAGAGAGTATCTGAGGGATGTTGCTATCAGCACAGAGCAGCTCAAATATCTTGTCATGGAAGCTATACGGGGTGGCTGTCAGGTTTGTTGACTTGTTGGACTTTGATTTCTTCCAGCCAGTGGATTGCTGAGATTTGTTGGTATAAGCTATGTAGAGTGAGGACCTTGAATTAAAAGCTCGCACTATCCTTAAAAAAGGCTTGCACTGTCCTTGTTGTGTTCTGTACTGTGTATACATGCATTCTAATTATAACATGTGGCTGAACAATGCATTTTATTGATGTTTTAACCTTGCAAGCTAAGAGATTTCTTTGTGAGACCTATATACATAGGTAGGCGGTTTATGATCAGTTTCGGTTAGTTTAGTGTTGCCATGTCCTTACTTTGAGCCTAGTGTGTGTGAAAGCAATTTTGGTTTTTATTGTGCACAGTTCCAATAACTGTAGAAAACACTCAACATTCGTAGCCATGATTGGTTAGCCTAGTACGTACGATAACATTTGAAGCATGCATACCTTATGTTGTTCTATGCATTTTTTTTGGCTTGGTACCATTATTCAAGGACTTCGGTGGATCTTTTCTCCATATACGTGCATCCAATGTAACTGGATAGACCAATCAAACCATTTTCAAGTGCTCCGTACTGTTTTGTGCTTTTGGCAACGAAGCCAAGGTTACGGACTTTTTCGCTTGCCTAAGTTAAGTGCTTACTCATTTGAAGTTTGGGGGAGCTTAAAATTTGGAGATCAGAGTCACTTGACTTTTAGCATTCTATTGGACTTGAATGCATTATTTTTCATATCATATGGAATTGCTCTGAGTAAAGTTGCAACATGCAACCTAGGCTATTTCATTGTGCCCATTAGGTCGGTTATTACCACATGTGGTCAACTGGTTATTTGTCATAACCATTAATGTCATTCTAGTGGTGTTTATTGTAAACCCTGAAGTCAATGTTGCCTTGCCTTATTGTCTAGATATAACCTGTCTGATGTTCATCACGCTGTCATGTTTTATTTTACAGTAATGATTTTTGAGACAGTTATGCAAATTTATTGAGGTCAGTGGTTGGATGTGTTCTCGTATTTAGATATAAATTTCTCAGTCTCTGACACTTATTGCAGGGGCACCGTGCTGAGTTGTATGCTGCTCGAGTGGCAAAATGTCTTGCTGCCATGGAAGGACGTGAAAAAGTATACGTGGATGACCTTAAGAAAGCTGTTAAGTGTTTTTTATGTCTGTGAATTCTTCATTCTATAATACAGCAAGACACCCCCTGGAATTTCAGTTGATAATATCTTTGTTTTCTTCATCTCTTTACTTGACTGTACCAGGTAAGTATATTGTATCTGCTTGTTAAGAATAAGTTATAAAGTAGCAAGTAGTTTGTGTATGCCACCACAAAGCAATTTTTGTGCTGGCATAACTCCTATTCTTTTTCTATGCCATTGCTGTTTGCATTTATGTCAAAAAGTTGAAGCGCTTTCTAGTTAGACATTTGACATGCATTGTGCCTTTTTGCAGGTAGAGCTAGTTATCCTACCTCGCTCGATCCTATCTGATAACCCACAGGAGCAGCAAAACCAACCACCTCCACCCCCACCTCCACCACCTCCACAAAATCAAGATTCTGCAGAAGATCAAGATGAGGAGAAGGAGGAGGAGAATGACGAGGAGGAAAAGGAGGTTGATTTATATTATTGGGCAATCCATACTTGCTGCCTTATTCGTTTGTTTTCTTATAGCTCATTATTAGCTGTTTTCTTGGACAGGACGATGAGGAAGAAAACGAACAACAGGATGACCAGATACCTGAGGAGTTTATTTTTGATGCTGAAGGTGGACTAGTAGATGATAAGCTCCTTTTCTTTGCTCAGCAAGCACAAAGACGAAAAGGAAAAGCTGGACGAGCAAAGAATGTCATATTCTCAGAAGACAGAGGCCGATACATAAAGCCTATGCTTCCAAAGGTTTCAACTTTGACCTCGTTGCTGCAACGCAAATTACTTGATTGTTCAAAGATTCCTGGATCCATGCTCGTGTTTGATTCTCAGTTCAATGTGAATAGTACTTTAGCACTTCTCCTTATGTAGATCTGATTCTTTTGCATACTGACATTACTCTGATGCCTTTCGGTGTGTTTCATCATTTCACTGATATACCAGGCACCTATACTGCATTGCTCCTTTGTATATCACTCTTACCTTATTGCTTGGTGGTCGGTACTCTTTCTCACCAAATAGATTCCTCATCTTAACAGTTGATTCTGTTGTAGGGTCCAGTAAGGAGGTTAGCTGTTGATGCCACACTTCGAGCAGCTGCACCATACCAAAAACTGCGGAGAGAGAAAGATCTTGACAAGACAAGAAAAGTTTTTGTTGAAAAGACTGACATGAGAGCCAAAAGAATGGCTCGAAAAGCAGGTGCTTTGGTATGTCTCTCTCTCTCTCTCTCTGTCACATATTTGCTTGTGCAGTTTCATTGGAATTTGTAGGTTATGTTACTCATGTTTTATGGTACTCCAATACTCCCTTCATTTCAAAATAGTTCTTTTAGAAAGTGTATAGTCAAACTTCTTTATCTTTGACCACTAATTAATTAAAAATGACTTATGTTGGTTAGATACAAATGGTATCACTAGATTTGTTATTAAAAATTGTTTCACAATATAAATTTTTATAATATTTACTTACATACTAATCCAAAAGTAGCGGTCAAAGTTGCATATTGGAGACTGTGCAAAGTCAAAAACCCCTTGCATTTTGAAACGGGGGGAGTACATAGTATCGAGTTATCTATTTTCTCTGCCCTGATTATGTGGTAACATGATTGTTCCAATCACGGGACTTAACATCTCTGATTGGAAATATTTGTTGACAGGTCATATTTGTTGTGGACGCTAGTGGCAGCATGGCTCTGAATCGCATGCAGAATGCGAAAGGTGCAGCATTGAAGTTGCTTGCAGAAAGCTACACAAGCAGGGATCAGGTACTACTGAATCTAAAAGTTTGGTGTTAGCATTTGTTACTTGTTGCATACCCTGTAATCCACCTTCAATTGTGCTTCCCCTTGGAGATTATTTTATTTCATTGTTATATGGATAGTCTGTACACCAACCTTAGCTTTCATTTTGTCATCCATCTCAGGTTTCAATTATTCCATTCCGTGGAGATTATGCTGAGGTTCTACTTCCACCGTCAAGATCCATAGCAATGGCCCGCAAACGACTTGAAAAGCTACCATGTGGTGGTGGTTCTCCTTTAGCTCATGGCCTCAGTACAGTAAGACCTAAGAATTAAGCATTGCGCTGAATTTTTCTATAGAGTATCTATAATCTGGATAACATTGTGGTTTCTACTTCAAGGCTGTCAGAGTGGGGTTAAATGCTGAAAAGAGTGGCGATGTTGGACGTATTATGATCGTTGCAATCACTGATGGAAGAGCTAATGTATCACTGAAGAAATCCACTGATCCAGAAGCTGCTGCTGCTTCAGATGCACCAAGACCTTCTACTCAAGAACTAAAGGTACAATTCCTCTCCTAACATCAAACAATGTAGTGAGGTATGAAATTATATATTTTTTTGGCAATAGAAGTCTGACATCCTTCTGAAATTTTCTGTTGTGCTCAAACGGTATTGCTTCTTTAGAAGAATATGTTAACTACACCAAAGCTAATATGGTACTCATTGTCTTTTCCAAGGATGAGATACTTGAGGTGTCTGGCAAAATATACAAGGCAGGAATGTCACTTCTTGTCATTGACACTGAGAACAAGTTTGTATCTACGGGATTTGCCAAGGAAATCGCAAGGGTTGCCCAAGGTATTCTCGGCATGACATCTCTGGAATTATTAGGAATAATTATGCAACTCCATCTAACGCTGTAGAAAACCATGTTCTTTCTTTTATGAATTTTAGTACACATTTTCATGGTAAGACGAGCTAGAGCCTAAGTCTGATGTGTCCCCTATTTTGAGTAGAAGTAATCTTATCATCACTTAGAGATATCTGTCATCTGCATCACTAAGTACCAAAATACTGTTAAACTATCTTCTGCATAACTTCCATGAACACAACTATTTTTTTCTTGCTTTGCCAGGAAAATATTATTACCTGCCAAATGCTTCGGATGCTGTAATTTCTGCCGCCACGAAGACTGCGCTTGCGGACTTGAAGGGTTAGTGACTTCGGAGTATCGGCACCCATCTGTTGTTTGTACCGTCTGATGATTGGCGAAGCTTCATTTGTGCAGTAATTTGTGCAGCAGTTTTCATGATTCGTGTAACTTTGGGACGTTTCGGCTCTTATAACCAATTTTTTTTGTAGTTTTATTTTCCTTTTTCTTTTTACCATCAGTTCAAATCCGAGCATAACATCTTGTAAAGATCAAAATTCTCATTTTCTCTCAAATAATTGACCATGTAAATTTATTGCTGTTGAGGGTCCTGTACGATTCAGTGTTCTGAAATTACGTGAAGAAATTAGCCTTCACATAGCGTGGTAAAAAAATGGTTATTAGATCCATTAAGGATGCGTTTGGATGGGGGAATGAAAAAGAACGGAATGGAATGGTTCTGGAATCATAGAATGGGATGGAATGGAATGGTTCTATTCTGCTGTTTGGTTCGAAGATTGGAACGGTTCCATCTATTGTTTGGTTGGGAGGATGGGATAGAACCAAATGGTTACATTCCAGTGTTTGGTTCACAGGATGGGATGGGACCAAATGGTTACATTCCAGTGTTTGGTTGAGAGGATGGGATGGGACCAAATGGTTACATTTCAGTGTTTGGTTCAGAGGATGGGATGGAAGGAAATGTAATCAGTATTTCATTTCTATTTTTCAGCAAAATTTCATTTGTATTTTGAGCAATAAATATTTTATTTTTTCAGCAATATACTATCCAGCGCCTAGTAATTCCACACTTACAACTGAAAGTAATACAAGTTCGAACCAACCACTTGGGTTCCAATCGGGGGATATTTTTGCGGAATTGAACCTTTTTCCTGTGAAACTCCTGCGAATAAGCGGTGAGGTCCCAATCGGGGGTTCAAAAGAGATAAGAGTGAAAGAGAGTAACTCGTGTGTAGGCAGTGCACTGAGAAATCTCGCTCCATTCACAGGTTGGTCTTAGTGTGTTGCACGAAAGGCCTCTACTTCTTCAGATCCCCAGAACGAAATATCTCCAACCCGGAGCCAACGAAACGAAATCGCTCTCGATCAGCATGTATGTGTATCATCACAATAAAACTGCATCTAAAATCAATCCATAAATTGTGTCCATGAAACATTCGGCCTCTACCACCAGAAAATTAGACAGATAAGATGATCCAGATTTGCCAACAGATTTAACATGTGAAATGCTGAAATTTGCAAATACTCAAACAAGTTTCAAGACATCCTTCCCTAGCTCCTCATCCTTCTCAGATTAAACATTGTTTTGCCACTGCATACCTTATTAGAGGACACATGACTGAAAAAAGGATCTTCGACATGAGAAGCACGAATTATCTTCGTGTATTCCCTGCAGATAATAAGATGAAACTTTAGAGGATCAGTCACCTTGGTGTTTATCCTTTTCTCAGAGAATAGTCAGATTGTATTGTTCTGTGCTTTTAGTTTAGCAGTGTAGTTCTGCATCATCTAATATTACTGTTAAACAGTTTCACAAAAATCCTTCAAAAGAATAAACTGTATATGATTGTCTCATAATCAAATCTAAAAACACCGAATCTTGGATGGTACTGGCAAGTCAGGATATCCCAATTGATGCACAGAAGCTCTAACTCTTTGTACCTTATAGTTCTTAATTTCCTTTGGTCCTTCCAATGTAGCTAAGCTAACCATAAAAAATGACTGTCTGTATTAAAATCAGAGGTTATAATCAATCATGATAGCCACATCAGTTCTGAAGTGCTGATACAATTTCATATGACAGAGTAAATCATGACCACCTTTTAATTTTCAGTTTTACACCACAGAACCAAATAAAGAATGTGAACTGGTACTGATATGTGAAATGCTAACCTCTTATTGGAGCTCATCTGATGGTGTGAATTCCCACTAGATGATCCCTGGCCAGGAGAATACTAACATAGCCCTTTAGGTTTGCTTCCAGCAGATGCTGAAAAACACAAGCAAATATCTAAATCAACCATTCAAGTACCAATGAAAATATACCAGCGATGCTAATAATCCTATAAATATCTTTTGGTTACATTCTGGCATCACAACAATAATCCTAAGATGCAGATATCTTTTAATTTAAAGAATAAAACCAATACATCTTATTCCTCCGAGAACTTCCTTTCTCCTGACTTCTAGTTTCTCCTTGGTATCCAAAAGACACTCAAACTGAGGTGCATATGACACCTGCAGCCGGTTGCCAAGAAATACAGATTCATCCAACTTCCTCTTTGCAAACCTGCAACATGACAGCACCAATACCACACCTTAAATAATAGACACTAAATATGAATTTTACTAAGAGAGAAGGCAGCGGTAGCTGGGGAAACTATGGCTCCATATTTGCTACCAAAGTGCCAAAAACTGGACCGTAATACCTGAAAATAAACATGCAGGTCTATTCATACTCAACGATATGTCTGACAATTCTTACGAGTTAGAACTCAGTAATACCAAATGATAATATAAGAAAAGCATCCTTCTGACTTACATCCGATGAGACCAGTAAAGATTCCTTCTGCTACCAAACCTAACTTGCATCAGCATAGCCCATTGGAAAATAGTTATCTTACAACAATACCTGCTGAAGAACTTCGCATAGGAAAAGATCTCGCATATGAAGAGTTCCCTTCCCCAAAAGCAACCTGTAGAATTTAATTTCACACAAATCAACTACCAAACGACAAGGTTGTAGATCGAACAAACAGCCCAAAGACAAATATACGCACCTGTTTCATCCTTGCTCTCCTCAACTGGCTCCCTGTAGAATTTAAGTCCCCCCTTACAATGCAAAAACCAAGTAATACATAACGCATGATAGAAATTCCACATAATTCCACACTTACAATAACTAGTTTGAAGTTCATACATCTCAATCACGCAAGCTAACTTAGTTTAGTTAATACAAGTTCGAACCAACCACTTGGGCATCCAAAAGTCCATGTACCACAACTAATACGATCAACTTCATGCACCGAAGTTTTTGGTGACATATCTAGTCACCCAAACTAACTTGTTACTGACAGTAAGGTTGACAAATGCCTTCGCAGTCTTAGGATTGTCAACAAGATGGGCATAGTAGTGAGCAAGATGCGCCTCGTCAAATCCAGGAAGGGCTGCCAATTCATCCCAAAGGCCTTCAGGAATATCATCGTTGGCTCCAGCAGCTTTCTCAAGTGCTACAGCAACTCTCTCGAAGCCAACTCTCAGTGTGGACAGCAGCGGATCATCTTCATTTGTGACTACCTTAGCCCTCTTTGCTGCTCGTTTAGAACCAGCAGAAGACTCGCCAACATTTGCTGTTGCCGACATATTGAACTCACTGCTTCCATTGCCTCCCTCGTCATCTTCAATGTCATGCACTTCAACAGAAAGCGGGTCATTTCCGGACTTGGCATACTTCCCCGTGGCCATACTTGCACCAAAGATTGTTGCCATTTCATGATAGTGTTCAATGGGGGTATTCAAGTAATTTGCATCACCTTTGTGGTCCTGAAATGAACGGTACGTTATTTTCAACCTCTTCAGATGCAGCAACGTATCACAACTTAACATACTATGCGAGAAAAAATTACCTTAATATGACCTGTATAGTTTTCATGCTCGAGCCTAATAGTGCACGTTTCCTCATCCCACAGAGCACCACTAATCTTTTTAAGCTTCTCAATCTTTGCCCAAATCTTCCTCCACTTCTTAAGGTGGTTGCTAACCTGATCTCCAGTGATAGCTAGCTTGAAATGATCATTCAAGGCTTTAGCACAGTTGTTAAGGTGCACCTTCTTGAAACCACTTGAAGTTCTAGTGCCACTTGCCACTAGGTCAGCCAAATGAGTTAGCATCATGGTGGACATTGAATTTGTCCACACAAGCAGACTACTCCCACCAAGGTTTTCCACATTGTCCATTTCTGTCAAGCAGTAAAAATACTTAAAAGAAATGGCATAATCTGTTTTGGACCTTAATAGTTGGAAAGATACGACATTACAGAACACAAATAGATTTTATTGACATGGAAAATGGATCTGTCCAGCTATTCATAAGTGCAAACACATGATACGAAATGCCACAAATACATTGCTTCGAAATAGAAAAGGCCACCATCTGTCCGGGCATTACACAAATACATTCAATTTCCATAGTGATTCTGCCTATCTTCCCACATTCTAGTAGCAATTTGTTGCCTACGATCTACCATGGCTCTATGGTCAATTGGTTGCTCCCTTGAGGTCCTCATGGGGTTGCCGGTCCAAGCCACTTCCGGTATAATAAACTCATCTATCCCTTGAGTAAGCACATAATTATGAAGAATGCAACAAGCTACAACAATATCAACTTGAACCGGAAAAGGGAAGAATGGAGTGGCATCGTCTAGAACTTTGAACCGTCTCTTGAGTGATGCAAAGGCCCGCTCTACAGTCACTCGTAGAGATGAGTGTCTTAGGTTGAACAATTCCTTTTCGTTTTGTACTGGATTGCTGCCCCACTCGTTCAGATGGTACCTCACACCACGGAAAGGTGGCAAGAACCCAGGCTTGGCTCCATATCCAGCATCAACTAGATAGTATTTTCCTAGAACATGACAAAAATATGTGTGACTCGTTTGTGCAATTACGTATAAAGTTGTCTTTAAGCAATTTCTTACCTTGTGGGACACTCAGGCCATTCTCACGTTCTAATGCATCCGCTAAAACCACCGCATCATGTGCTGTTCCTTCCCAACCCGCCAAAACATATGTGATTCGAAGGTCGAAATCTACCGCTGCCATCACATTTTGAGTAGCAAAGGACTTCCTACCGCGAAAGGAAGCCTCCATATCCTTACTAACAGAAGCTCTTACGTGTGTACCATCGATTGCTCCAATACAATCCTATGCATGTAACACAAAAATTAAAACCTCATAATTTCTAGCCTAAATAACTAAGGCATAGTTGCTGAAAATACCTTAAAATATGGGTCGAACCGTCGGTTCCCTGCAATTTTGGTAGGGGTCTCCAATGATGGTGGCCGGATAAACTCATTTCGTAGCTCACCTATAGCGTGTAAGACTAGTCTAAAATAGCGGCTAACTGTCTCTTTTGACCTGTCATAATTAGTTGAGATGACCCTATTTCTAAGGTTATATCCAATAGTGTTCAAGAACATCGCTACTTGCTCCTCCACACATACATTAATAGTGTCACGGAGCAAAGAGCGTTCCCTTAATATTTGACACAACCTAAAGAAAGGAGCTCTGTTAAGCCTTAACATGTCCCTGCATTTTTCATCAGACTTGAAAATTCTGTTATTCAAATAGTTGATTCTTTCTTGATCTCTTTCTTCCATTGGACCATAAGTAATGCGGGCTTTCCTCTTTCTTATTCTATCACGTAGATACAAGGCCACCATAGAAAGAGCCACAAATGTGGCGGCTCCCATAAACAACAGCTTTCCCCTTCTATCCATTTTCTTCACCATCTACAATGCATTTACGAAGTAATCTACTCACTGGTTGTATCAATAATTCAAGCAACGACATGTAGTTAACACAAATGGGAGTATAGCTAATCAGAACCAGCAATTGTAGAGAGAGGGCAACAATTTTGAACATATATATAAATAAGATATGCACGTAGCATGCAACCATCGACTATATATAGGTACCAATTAATCGACAAAGAAAAGAATTTTCTCCTTAATATTGTGCTTAGACGAAGGAGAAACCTAGGTAAGACTACAAATACTATGCTTATCTTATGTTTTTTTTGGTTGGCACAGTCAGAGAGCCTGCCTTGTACCTAGTGTTTAATTCATAATCTTCTTAGCCACTCTAGAAGGTGCGCAGCCGATGGAGTAAATATTAGCTAGTTCCCAGTATATCAGCTGGTCCAAAAATAGCCTAAATACAAAGGGAAAGTAATCTAATGCACATGTAATAAGGTGCCCCAAAGGCCCAAATTCAGGAATATCTGAAATTTTAGTTCTGCCATTTTGTTTATACTAGGCCTTAACTCATGTCGCCAGATAAGACAGTCCTAACTAATCAATCATATCAATCAACACACGTATTGTTGTTCATGCATATCTAGAGAATGAAATTGAATCGGGAATCCATATCCACGAAGCTAATTCAACCTGAAATCCAAATGCACCCTCGCACCCGTTTGGATATCTGAACTGGGACTGTCATTTGTATGTGGAATTGCAATTCTAATTCTAGACATGTTTTGATATTTAGCACAAGTATATATCCTCAATCTAGGCATCTCACACCTCAGTAGGCATCTCACTCCTCTAGAAGGGGACACGAGCAAGCAAACCCTAGAAGCAATCAAGGGGAAGAAGGGGAGACATACCTGCTGCGTGGGAGCCGGCCGCCGCTGACACTTGCCGTTGCCTGCTTGCCGCCGCCGCCGCTGCTGCCTGGGAGTGTGCCGCCGCCGCCTGCTTGCCTAGGAGCGCCGAGGCAGGCTTCCCCGAGATCTCCTCTCCCCGCCGCTACCTGAGAGGCGCCGCCGCCGGTGCTGCGAGGGAGCACGCCGCGTGCTTGCCCGAGATCTCCTCTCCGCCGCCGCTGCCTGAGAGGCGCCGCCGCGCTTCTGCCTGGGAACGGGCCGCCGCCGCTGCTGCGTGGGAGCGCGCCGCCGCCGCCTGCTTGCCGCCGCCGCTCACGGGAGAAGGGGGGAGGCGAGACGTGTTGGGGGAGATGAGTCACGGGAGTGGGAGATCAGAGGATGTTACCACCGGGTGAGGAACCGATTCGTTCGATCGATTTTGCGGTATCAACCCATTCCGCATCTGAGCCGAATATTCCCTGCAGTGGAACCGAATGGTTCCGTTCCATTTTGCTGCGTCCCGCGAACCAAACGCCCGAACCGCCGCAGAATCCGGAACGGTTCCGTTCCATTCCACTTCGTTCCCCCATCCAAATGCATCCTTCCATTTTGCTGCGTCCCGCGAACCAAACGCCCGAACCGCCGCAGAATCCGGAACGGTTCCGTTCCATTCCACTTCGTTCCCCCGTCCAAACGCATCCTAAAAGACGACAGCACATCCCTCGGCGGCACGAGTCCGGACCCACTTGTCAGCCAGTACTTCTGGAAAAAGATCAGACCTTGCTGTGATTCTGGCGCGAACCGCAGTGATGGCGGGAGCCGGGAAGAGAGATTTGTCAGATCGAATTAAAGAAAGAGAAGAAAACGAGGAGACCCTCGCGCCCCCTCTCGTGGCGGCGCCCAGCCGGCAACTGCCCCCCGGCCGCCCGCCGCCATGTCGACCTGCGGCTACCACTCGCCGCGCTTCTCCGAGGTAACCATCTCTCTCTCTCTCTCTCTCGGGATGCGATAGATGTGAGATGTGAACTGGGGAGATGAGTCCATATTTCTGAACAGCCCTTTTGTGTTGCTTCGAGTTCTTCAGGATATTGCTTGGCTCCCTCAATGGCTTCAGCCGCATGGGCAGCCGCCCGTTAGTGAATACTGCAAAGACGGCGCCGGCGTTTCGTCGCCGCCTTGTGAGGTGCTCTTCTTATCTTATTTGTGCATTGATTGATGCCTTGTTGGTAATCTTGTAGGCCTTGAGTTTATCTTTTGATTTCTTCACGTCAGCATGCCTAGCGACATCTTAGAAACGATAACCGAAGCCAACGACTGGTTTCCGGTAGGAAATGACATATGCTGAACCCGTTCCGAACATACCTGATGTATGCATATATCGATGTTTCGTAGTGTACTGTCTGTTATAACCTCCTTTTTTTAGATAAAGAGCATCACTCCGATTTTCATTAAGAAAACCATCAGTTTTCTGTTATGATCTGATATCTGTGGTTTCTTCATCGAATTGCAGGATTGCGTGTTTATTGTAGATCTTGCGCAAGAGCAACAGAGTTGTCAGAATGCTACGGTAAATGCCGGTGGTTACGGCGTGTTTCGTTTGCATTTGTCGGGAGATGAGGATACACCTGCTGCGAGCACTCCAGCTGACGGAGAGGTAAGCTTACCAGATGTTGTTCCTTGCTTGGACCACATAGATTCTTGATGCTAGTCACAGTGAAGTCACGACATAGTTTATTGTCATTCTGCGGATTCGATTAAATAAATCAGGAGATGGTACTACAAGTAGATGTAGCCAGCAATGATTCAATCCTGCATGAAAATTATAGCTTTGTCTTTTGTCTTGAGGTACAATTTTTTTTTCCGGGACTACACACTTGCCCAGTGTGCTTATTTTTGTTCCGCCAGTTATCTTCCCTCGAAGGGGGGAAAGAAGAAAAAATTAGGTTCCGTAAGCCATTTTCATCTTGCCGGCTGCTTTCGTTTCAAAATGTGCTTGAGATTTTAGTTAGCTTCTAAATTTTGAGCATATGTTGTTTGATTGTCAATCACTTAATGGATTTAGTGTAACAGTGAATTTCGGCTGGTGATAACCTAAATATATTGACTCTCTGGAGCACAGACAAAATCTTCTTCTTGTCTTGTGCTACAATAACAACAACAACCACCAAGTCTTTTGTCCCAGGCAAGTTGGGGTAGGCTAGAAATGAAACCCGATAAAAATTGCACGAGCCAAAAAGTAAAGGAAAAAAAGGCTTGAGAAGGATATTATGGTTCGGGCACGTGGATCGCTAATTTCCACGCGGTCCTATTTAAAGATAAATTCTTGGATACATTTCAATCTTTCAAGTCTCCTTTTACTGTCTCCTCTCATGTCAACTTTGGTCGCCCCCTGCCCCTCCTAGTATTGTCGATAGATCTTAGAATACCGTTATGCACTGGTGCTTCTAGAGACCTCCGTTGGATATGTCAAAACCATCTTAATCGGTGTAGACAAACTTCTCTTCAATCGGTGCTACCCCTACCCTATCACGTATATCCTCATTCTAAATTTGATCCTTTCTTGTATGACCATAGATCCACCGTAGCATACGCATATCTGTGACATTTATCTGCTGGATATGTTGTCTTTTAGTGGGTCAACATTCTGCTCCATACAACATCGCAGGTCTAATCGCCGTCCTATAGAACTTATCTTTTAGCTTCTGTGGGACCTTTTTGTCACAAAAGATGCCAGATGCTTGCTGCCATTTCATCCACCCCGTTTTGATTCTGTGGCTAACATCCTCATCGATACCACCATTGCTTTGTAGCATTGATCCGAAGTATCGAAAACTGTCTTTTTTAGGCACTATTTGTCCTTCTAGACTAACCTCTCCCTCCTCACACCTAACACATTTCATTCACCCTCTTTTGATTCTGTGGCTAACATCCTCATTGATACCACCATTGCTTTGTAGCATTGATCCGAAGTATCGAAAAGTGTCTTTCTTAGGCACTATTTGTCATTCTAAACTAACATCTTCCTCCTCACACCTAGCACCACTAAAATCGCACCTTATATACTCAGTTTTGGTTCTAATAAGTCTAAACCCTTTTGATTCTAAAGTCTGTCTCCACGGCTCTAATTTCCTATTGACACCCATCATACTCTCGTCTACTAGCACCGCATCATCAGAAAGAGCATATACCAAGAAATATCTTCTTGTATATCTCTCGTGACCTCATTCATCACTAAGGCAAAAAGGTGTGGGCTCAAGGCTGACCCTTGATGTAGTCCTATCTTAATCGGGAAGGTATCGGTCTCAATGTCACAAGTTGGGACTTTATATTTTTCTAGCGCTCACCACATGATTGTCTTTAGTATTTTGGCATACGCCTTCTCTAAGTCAATGAATATCATATGTAAATCCTTCTTCTGCTCCTTATATCTCTCCATAAGCTGACGTAGCAAGAAAATCGCCTCCTTGGTCGATCTCCCTATATTTTCTTATCTTGTGCTGTTATAACATATTTTGAATACTTTCCCTCTACAGATACTCCCTTTACCTTTGCATCTTTCTTCCGAAAGTGCTGCACAACTCTCCTCAGCCCAAGCCAATAGTAGTCGTCAGATTCTAAACTCCAGTACATGCAAAGGATCATTAGAGGGCTCTTATGCTGATGGTCAAGCACAAGAGATCAATGCTGTGCCTCAATATCAATTGGATGCTAAAGCCCTTAAGGATGATAAGCTACTAGAAGTCTGTAGAGTGGCTAGGAAGGATATCACTAAATCACTTGATGCAAGAGGACATCAACTACCTGGTGGAAAGGTTGATGTTCAGAAGCTCCGTAATGCAGATGCTAATGATGCAGTTGATCTATCTATTGCTGCTTCTGAAGCTATGGTTATTGCAGAAATGATACTTAATGATTGCCAGTCTGATAAGTTGGCTACATTTGCCTTAGAAGCTGCTCTACATGTAAAAGAAGCTCGGAAACAGTGTTTTCTCGAGAAGTCAGAACATGATTGTGGATCCTCTGCAAATGATCTGGATGAGAGTGATTGGCTTGCAGAATTGGATGAGGCCAAAATGCTTGATGTATTCCAAGATGTTGGATTGTCTCCTGTTCAAACTGCTCCTTCATATCAAGGCCACAACACAAGTGATTTGAAGCAGCTTATCTCTCGGCCTAATTGTGCCCCATGTGGCACAGAAACACAGATCTTAGAGATTTGTTCTTCCGAGCAAAATAAAAGATGGCACAGCCAAGATGCTAATACTAATGACCATGTACCTGATTCTTTGGCAAATAATAACTCAGCTGGTATGCTACAGAAGGAATCAACTCCAGATTGTGATTCTGTAAAGCAAACAGCTCTAGATGAAGCAATGTCATGCTCAAGAAATAAGGAAATTGCTCTCCAGATGTCGACTCAAAACAACTGTGCTTTTGCTGGAAGCTTGAGGATTCCAGTAACAAGTCAAAATATCATTAAGGTAACTTTGTTGCCAATCAAACGTTTTGGCATCAAATGGTAGTGATGCAAACATCACATAATAAACTTCATTATTCCTATATCTGCCTCATTCGGCACTTTTCATCTATCTAATTACAATGTAAATGTCTTTCCAGGAAGGTGGAGCAATTGTTGCACAGACAAATGTTGGTAATGGTACAAGGAAGCATGTATGGTTCAACCAAGAAACTAGCTTCATTTCTGAGTCAATGGATAGCATGGATGAGTGCTCCCCTGCATATAGAGCAGTATCCACAGAAATGGTTGCATCTTCAAGAGCATCATTTCCGCGCAAAACTGAAGGTTTGTATGGAGAAAATCAAGGTGCTAAAGCCGCAGAGTCGTGCTATGAAGTAGTATGTTCAAGCTTGTCACTTGGGGATCCTCTCTGTTCATTTGTTCCATGTAGCATATCTTGCAATGAAGTTTCCACTAGTCAGGCTCCTGAATTCAAACAGAGAAATGGTGAGGAGAAAGAACTAATGTATCCCAAGGAGTCTCTGAAGAAAGATGTCGATGTTGAAGCTGATCCATCTTATGTGCCTTTAGTTAAGGCACCAGAATCTAATCCATGGAGGCGCAGAGAATACAGCTCACTCCGGCATTTTAGCACAACAGCACCGGTATCAAACACATTCGGAGTTCGTGCAACTCATAATGATGTTAATGTGGCAGTTTGTCAGAAGCACAGATGCACACCAATAATATTAAATAAGAAGATACAGCGTGTGCAAGCCTCTAATCAATTCATAGAAAATAATGTTGGAGCTGGAAGCTTGAAAGAATTGTCTTTGATTCAGAAGAAGTCATCTTATGCTCAGGGTAATAATGAGCATCAAAGCAGAGAGCAACATATCCCATCAGACGTTTGTCCTCAATCAACAATGCATTTGAATGTTGGCCAACAAGATCTTAAAAGAAAAAGAGCCCAACTGTTGAGTACTAAAGTTAGTACTAGACAAACGAAGAGCAGAAGGACTAAATCTCGATTTGGTTGTAAGTATCGGTTTATGATTTCTTATGTTAGACATGTACTATATATATTGAGTGATACCTTTAGAATCATGAGATACTTTTTGGTCATCCTCGCTTTTGGATCTTTGCAGGGTCAGAAAGCAGAATTGCTGACATGCTGCAGCCCAGGGAGTACGTTGATAATAAAGCCATATTTCGCGGTCTAGATTTTTTGTTAACTGGATTTCAAAGTCACAAGGGAAAAGAGATTGAGTCTTTAATCCGAAAATTTGGAGGTTGTGTTCTTTCTAAGGTACCACCCTGTCCATTTGATAAAATTAGCAAGCTGGAAGAGCTTACAAGGTGGAAACCTCCCATGGTTCTTTCTCCTAAAAAGGTTTGCTATTCCATTTCCTTTCTGTGTTTTGGGTACCATTTATTGATTATTATGAATCTTCTTTATTTGTAGTATGTCGGGAAAATGAGAATAGGCTCACATGCATTTAGAATTGTCCATTTATTTTTTGACCATAAATATTGCACTTGTGTCTCATAGGTGTTTCTTGCAACAGGTATCAACAGCTAAGTTCTTATACGGTTGTGCTATCGATTCATGGATATTGAATCCCAATTGGTTTTTCGATTCTCTTCAAGCTGGTGTCCTGTTGCCGCCTGGAAGGTAAGGCTGTCTACTAGCATCCACTACATGTTCTGAGATTGCATAACACTTATCCTGTGAAAAATGGAATTTTGAATTGTTATCTCATCTTTGTTTGTGGAAGCTTAAGTGTTCCATATCTTCCTTGGAGTAGCCAAGGAAAAAAGGTACCAATTATGTCATGGTTATGTACTTTCCATAAGATTTTGTGGCATTATTTGGTGGTTCTCTGAAGTATCTATGCTAGCCTACATGATTCATCCTTTTCTCATTTTGAAGCCAAGCTATTCTAAGTGAAACATATTTTCATATTTGATGGGATTAATTATTCTAACTCTGTGTTAACCATCATAGGCTACCTAACAATTATCTTTGAAAGGGTTATCTAACATTGACATGATTAATTAGCTAATTTTACATACTGTAAATCTGAAGAGTTCATATACAACGCCATGGGATGTCAAGAATCAAGATAGATGCTTTTAGGTCAGTATATTATCCATCTAGACGAGATTCCTTTGTAAGAAATCCGAGTCGCTCGATTCTCATCTACGACGTAGTCAAAGGCACTTTGCTGTGAAGATTGTTTGTGTTAGCTTTCTTTTCAGAAACTAATAATTCAGCAAGAAACTTCTGTTCTGTGTCCATGTGAAATATGTTAGGGTTGTTTGTTCTTGATGCTCAGCTTTCCTATGCTATACCCTTTTGCAGGTATTTAATTCGACAAAGGCATACGGTGAATCAGAGTTCAACATTTGGCCAGTCACTTCACCTAAATAATAATAAATTGATATTTCGTGGAGTAGGGTTCTTGATCCATGGCAAAATCAGCTTCTGTTCAAAATTTTCCAACATTATCAAGGTATGTTGCAAGCCTAGTCAGAAAAAAACAACCAGTCTGGTGATGGATGGACTGCTAATCTAACAAATTTCAATTGCTTATTTGGTGAATTGTAATAGATCATCATATTTTAAAATCACGTCTTATCGTATTTCACTTTTAAGTTGATGGAGCTGAATTACAATTATCTTGAAGAATTTCATTTTTGTACCAGTGATCGTTCAGATATGTAGATAGTTTGCTTATCTCTATGAGGCTGTGTATGTCCTATGGGTGCACAGGTCGGGAGTTAATCTTCCATAATCGAAAAAAGTTTCCTTATCTCTCTATGATGTGGCCCTTTCTTATGTTACTATTTGTGTGTCACAGCATGGAGGTGGCCAAGTTTTTGCATCTCTTCAGGGATTAGTTCAAAACTTGAAGGATAAAAGTTCTTCACATGGAATCATTCTTGTTGCAAATGAGGCGAGTGCATCACGTCATCTAAGCCACTGCGGGCTGGAACATGACATAAGAACAGCGGTTAGTTGAATTTTGAATGTAGAACTTCCATTCCAGATATAAGAATTGAACATAAAACTGAAGTAACTAAACAGTGTAGACTATCTTTCTGAATGTCTACATCCTAGCTGTATAGGTAAATGGAGAGAAGTAATTTATCCTAAGGCATATTAATCCATTGTCTAGCTCCTATCAGTCATGCATGTAGTTTCTTATAGGCCTTGTATAAAAATACACTGATTATAATCCGAAAGGCTTGATTTCCTGATGCCAGAAAAAGGAATGGTTTTCTACACTTTATCATATTTTTTTCAAGCAAGTACTTTTATCATTCTTAGTGCTTCTAATTCTCAATTTTTTCCTTGCAGCCAGCAAGCTGGATCATAGGCAGCCTATTTTCTGGTAAACTTCTTCACTTTAAGAAAGACCATTGTGCTTCGTTCCGTCGAATCAAGATGCCATCATTCCGACAACAGCATGCATTTGATATGAGTCAAGAAATATGAAAATTCAGGTCCATGCATAGCTGTACCGTATCCCACTGTTTTGTCCTTTAATATATAAGAAACGACACGGTTGGATCATTTCCTACTGTTTTTCGTCAAAAAAAGCTGTACTGTATCATCCTGTGAGAACCTTAAATGATTCTCATTGAGTCTTGCCTGGACCACATTACTTGTCAGGATCATTCAACTATAACAGAGTTTCAACGGCATGTTTCTCTCACGATTTGGATTCGTCCGTGGTGTGCTCTGATGCCTTTTGTTTTCATTGTTTTGCAAATACCGAGAGGCGTCGGACGTCAGAACATCTCTAATCATGATATGGTGTACTGCAGTACCGTTGCCTATATTTCTAGAAAACCAAGGGTTAACTACTAAGGCGAATCATGCAGTATCCATCCTTCAACTATCTTGCTCATTTATTCAGGGGGGTGTTCTTCATTTCCTGAAGATCATGATATATTTTCTTGAGATTGCGCACAGTTTAGTAATCAAGAACTAAGCAATGTTATATACTCCAGAATAAGTGAGGACATGAGTCTGCAGATGGGACTAGGCCAGGTCTCAGAAAAAAGATTGGACTAGTCCAGACTCAAGAGTATCAACAAGAAAAGGATTTGCTCACCACTTACAATTTCCTTGCATGGATTATTAGGAATGCTTGTTGTAATATTGTTGTTGTAAGTTGTAAATACAAATACTATAGAAAATGGAAAAGCATTGATGAATTTCATTTTACTTGCTGTGTTACGCCCTGATAGAATAATTTTTATTAATTTTGCTAGGATATTGTAGTCAAAGAGTATAGTTAAAGTCTTGCATTAGGGACCGTGAAATCTAAAAAGTGCTTACATTTTTTGGATCGAGAGAGCAATGTGTATCTTTGGTAAAGTTTCCCCCTGTTTGCCACTAGAATTTGCCGTTTTGCGCTGTTTGGGCCCACGCGCCAGTGACAAAAACCCCAATGCCAAAACGGAAATAGACACGGAAAAAATGAGATGATTTGATAGAATTCTCGTTTCTCCATCTGCAAATTTACAAGGAATTTTTTCAGAATATGAGTAAGGTATGTCGAAATTCTTTCGGACTCAAAATGCGAGTGTCATCTGATGCATGTAGCGACTCACTCAAAACGTATGAGAGACGGCATGATTTTTTAGAGAAAATAAATGTTGGGAAGCTGCAGTTGGCGTGGCCATAACATGATATGCAAAGGTCTTTATTTTTAGATGGTCATTAGCTTTTGTTGATATCTACCGTCATGGTTAGTGATCTTGAATCTCTTTGCATTCAACCAGTGGCGCAAAAACTCAATCACAAACTCCATCTGCTACCTCAAAAAAAAACGTTATTTGCTTTTTGTTAAAAAGGTAATCAGAGCAGTAAGTATGCTCGTTCTGAGAAGAGTCCCAAAGCTGTGCAATGGTCATGTGAAAATACGCACCGGTTTGGGTGCTGGGCATTGAGCTGATCTATGATGACATTGTGGAATAAGATGGTGTATTTGCAGGGCTCTTTGGTGGAAGCCGCAAAGCAGGAGGCGGCAAGCTCATTGAGCACCATAATTGCACAGGCTACCAAGTAGAGAATGCACTTATGTCCTCTTTTTCTCTAGAGACAAAGAGCACTTGTGTCTTCTACAATGATTACTCTCACCGCAGTCCATGATATTAACTACTACTGCAAATCAACAGCAACAGGTTTTCACAATTCGATATATTGCCAACCTGTTCCAATTCTGCATTTTGTCAAGATTCACTCTTTTTTTTAAGAGTTGTTGAGATTTATAAGTTCTTACCCCAAAACTTGAGTTTCCAACCCAAAACGAACTTGTTTAGCCGCAAGGGATAATTTAAGAACCAAATAGGTAAACAAGACAACCGAATTTCCGATCAATTTTCCTTATAGACATCGTCTTACATTATTTGTCAATACTTTTGTTCTTATGTTCTCTGATTTTCACAGACACTGACATACAACATGTCATCGAGCATACACATATATTTTTTCTAGTACCAAATTGAATTTTATGCAACCACCAATTAATCATAGAACAAAAACACCCAACTATAATATACTTTTCACTTTACTACAGAAAAGCAAAACATACTTTCGTTTATCCAACTAGGCGAAGTGCTACCGCCACCACAGCACAAGGCAAGAAACCAAGAACAAAAACAAACATTCCCCCAAAAGTCTTGCAAAAGAGTCAAACGATCCCAGCACCGCCACAAGTGTATCTCCGCCGAGCGCGACGTGGGCACAAGGTCGGCACCATCCCCGCCGTCCAATCACCCAGACGTGAGATCTCAACGGCGCTAGGCTTCCCACGCCAGCACGTACGATCGATCCCTAGCTCCCAGGACACGTTCTCTCTCCTCCCCTCTCCCTCTATCCCTTCTCTCTCTCCGTGACGAGTCAACAGGTGGGCCCACACCAGCCACCACTCACTCTCTGTCTCTGTCTCTCTCTCTCTAACATTCTCTCTCTCTATACGTGCACACATTCTCTCTCCTCAGAGTCCCATTTAATTGCTCTTCTCTCCCCTCATCCCTCCATCCCATCCGGCTCCCCCCCCCCTCTCTCTCATCTTCTTCATCCCATCCTTCCTTCTTCTCTCTCTTGCATTGCAGTTGGCAGTTGCAGCTGCATCGTGTCCAAGTCTTAGCTAGCAGCTCACCGGCCTTGACGAGGCGTGAAGGCTTGTCAAGAAGCTTTGCACGTGGCCGTGCTGCGTGGCTTGCTTGCTGTAGTACACATAGGCGCATGTTTCCGGCCGAGGTGTCGCTCGCCGGCGGGGCGGCGGCGGCGAGGCAGGGGGAGTCGGCGGCGGTCGTGCCGATGCTGCCGCCCTTCTTCATGGGCTCCATCTGGCCATCTGCAGCGGTGGGCGGCGGGATCGGTGCCGCAGCCGTCTCAGAGGAGGACGAGGCCGCCGCCGCGGCCGCCGCCGAAGCGGCGCACGGCCGCGCGCTGGCCGCGACGCGGAACCACCGTGAGGCCGAAAAGCGCCGCCGTGAGCGGATCAAGTCGCACCTCGACCGCCTCCGCGCCGTCCTCGCCTGCGACCCCAAGGCAATACTCCATACAGCGCAACACCTGGATTAGTTCTTGTTATTTTTCCATGAATTTTTCCTGCAAAAATCATTAGGCTTTGGGATTGGATAAAATGGAATGAAATCCCTGCATGAATTGAACCGGCATGTAGATTGCAGTAGCTAGATGCTAATCTATATGCATGTCTAGATAGTACGTTCTGCTCAGCTAATGTTTGTGATTAAAGCTGGGTTTGGGAAAGTAGAACGGAGCCTTTTCGCATGAGACTAGCTAGGTTAGGGTTCTTACTTCTTTATGGTTCTTGATTATTTGCCCACATGCTTCTTTTGTGCCTAGTATTATGTTTGCTAGTTTCTACAAATTTGCATAAAATTTTCACCTTCTCGTTCTCCTTGCTAAGTGAATCATCTCTGGGTACGATTGATTGATTCATAAGTGCTCTAGGGTTCGTGCTTAACTTGAGATTAATTGTGAAAAGAAGGTTTCTTGATGGAGTTTAGTTAACTCTTGTGTGTATATGCAGATAGACAAGGCGTCGCTGCTGGCGAAGGCGGTGGAGAGGGTGCGGGACCTGAAGCAGCGCATGGCCGGCATCAGCGAGGCGGCGGCGCCGGGGCACCTGCTCCCGACGGAGCACGATGAGATCGTGGTGCTCGCGTCGGGCGGCCGGGGCGGCGCCGCAGCGGTGTTCGAGGCCTCCGTCTGCTGCGACGACCGCTCCGACCTCCTCCCGGAGCTCATCGAGACGCTGCGCGCGCTCCGCCTGCGCACGCTCCGCGCCGAGATGGCCACCCTCGGCGGCCGCGTCCGCAACGTGCTCGTCCTGGCGCGCGACGCCGGCGCGGAAGACGGCGCCGGTGCCACTGGGGATGCCGAGGACGTCCACGCCGACTACTCGGGCTCCACCCACGGCGGCAGCGGCGGCGACTTCCTCAAGGAAGCCCTGAGGGCTCTCGTGGAGAAGCAGGGGGCCGCCGGCGGGGACCGGCCGAAGAGGAGACGTGTCTCGGACATGAACATGCAAGCGGCAGCCTAGCTAGCCGGCGGCCACATATAGCTCAAAATAGCTGATTGCATGGTCTCAGCATGGTACTACACTGCGTGCTTTCTTTCAAAGTTAATTAGTTTTGTGTGCTAATTAGTTGCTCCATCTATGGCTAGCTCTCCTTGGTGATGCCAATATGCCATATATAATTAGGAATATATTGCCACAACCCTAATTAATTACCCAGCTATTGGCAGGCTCAATAACATCACGCTTTTCCATTCACAGGCAAGCTAGAACAACATCTGTACATGTCCATTTTTTTATCATGTCAGGGCAGCCATGCATGCAAGACAAACAAAGATGTTTGCATGTACCAATGTATGCATGCTTGGCAAGTCCTAAGATCAAACAAATATGTTTGTTCCAATGCATGCATTGTACCAGCGTGCTTCCTGTCTGTTCTTGTGAATGTTTGGGACTTGGATTGAATGATCTAGGCATGTTTGTTTGAACGGAGGAGAGGAAAGGAACCAATGATTGCTTGTGCTGGTGCAGTGCACAGTAGCTAGTGTGGTATGCAGTGAGCTAGCTCTCATGACACATGAGTGCATGCATTGATGCATGGAGGAGTACTAGTACTAATACATTCTGATGCTGCTGTCTGTCTGGCCTGGGAAAGGGAGGAAGGTGATGAGCTTTTGTTTCTTGCTGGTTTCCTTTTGTAATCTTGCTCCTCTTTACCTAGCTTTTTGATAGGGGAGAGGAGATCTCCATCCCAGGCTTGTTGTGCTGTGCTCTTTGCCCCTCTCTGGCAAAAGCCAGGATGTCACTTGGTGGGGACAAAAGGAGGTTAGCTGTGTGTAAATGTAACTTGTACCGAGGGCATTGCTGTGTTGTGCTTTCTGCCCACACTAGCTAGTTGATGTAGCTTGCAATGGCATTGCTAGCTTGAGACATGCATGTAGGTCACATGCATACATACACATTTTGTACTAGTAGCTAGCATGCAGGGTATTGAAGTATATAGTAGTATATAATTAGTTGTCCATTGAACATATGCATGGTTTTGTTATTATGCCACAGTAGTGCATACCACTTAATTAATAATCTATGGATATGCCAAGTCCGAATGAGAAAAAATGGGCATTAATTTATGCAGGCAAGCAACCATCGATCACTATACGAGTCCGTATAACTAATCAACTTACACAGCGAGAAATCAAGATGCCAATATTAGCACATGCTGAAGTTACAGCTTAAGGGCTTCTTACTTTGGAAAAAAGGAACTCCGAGGAGAAATGTACGAATTTGGATTGCAATATCGTCTCAAAGGAATTTCATAGATAGGATAATTTCCTCCGCATTTTGGAGAAATTCTAACGTGCATGGGGTCTGACCTTATGTTACAAATTCCTTGGAGAATTGAAGTGCTCAAGTTACAGCTCAAGTATAACATCTAGTATCAAACTAAATTCTATATTTTTCTTGTGACGCGCCTCGACATTTGTTTTAAGTCATGCATATGGTTTTATTTCCTGTATAATTCAACATGTCATGACTATGTGTTTTTAGATTCTATGGAAAGAGGGCTTACATGGACCCATGGATTGAGTTGCTTGCATATAATGTAATGATTGGCAGATTTTCAAAATTATAGGCCTCTTTAATTCACATGATTCTAAAAACAGAATTGGATATCATAACGTGTTGAATTTTACTAGAATAAAAAACATACAAATAAGTAGTTAAGTTGTTTGGTTGCATCACACGAAAAAACATAAGAATTTTTTTGAATTAGATGATTATCATAGTTGTCATAGAAACAAAGGAAAACTCCTATGAGGTTGGACTCAATAAATTTTTTTTAAAAAAAATTATATGCAAAGTAGTTTATAGAAAAATTCCTATAACTTTTAATTCTAAAAATCAAATAAGCTCTAAAGGAAAAAAGTTAAGAAATAAAATTATCAAAATTTCTACGAAATTCCATTGAGTCAAAGAAGCCCGTATGTTCAAGAGCTTATTTCTTAATTAATACTAATACACCATTAGGAGGGGACACACTTTCACAAGAATTCATGCATATGCACAAAAGGCTGCTGTGCCTCTGCATAACAGTACGAGTATGTTTGCTAGTTACAATTTTTTCAGACGACAGCAGCTGCAGGAGCACAGGTTTTTTGCATCGATTGAGATGAAAAAACGTATTTGTACTATTATACATATATGTATGTCAGGGGCTCAGCAGGGCATGGCAGAGGTTTTCATGATTTGATCCGACCTCCCAACAGAGAATGCAATGTTAATTAGTCGGTGTTGTTATCTGTATTGCTTCCAAAAGTAGATGGAGAAAAACAACTGAAAATTTGTCTTGGGTGAGTGAGATAGTGACCCTGATTTGTACATGTTGATGTTTAGTTCGCCCTTAACTCTGACTATTTTAGAGGACAACAGGAGTTTGCTTACGATGCATATCTTAAACGTGCGTATATATTGCGCATCCTACTTGGAGGAAAAACAAACAAATAACTGTTTTAGATAGTAACCTAGAATCAGATTTTCGTGCTGATTATTCGGAGAAGTACTCTAGCAAAAATACCAACAATTAACATGCATAAGTACGTTGAGTCAAATGCCTGCACATTTGGCTCAATAGACGGACTAAACTCAAGTGTAGCCATGTATGAGGAAGTTTAGGTGTTACGGTACTCCCAACGCTCTAAAAATGATGCAAACAGTTTTAAAAAGTATATTCTTTTGTAACGATTGAGATTGTGTGAATATAAGTACGGATCAAGTTACAACCTGTGATAGTATTAGCAAATATGATATAAATAGTGTTTAAGTTGAACATGTTGTAATCTAATTCTCAATAAACAAGAGGCGCCGCTGCACATAACCGTGAGACTTGAGATGGACTCGGCATTGAGGGAGCAGTCAGACCGTCCATGTCGGGCAGTCTAACTGGGGCTCCCGTGGGTGTCGCGTTTATCGGGATATCCAATAATATCATGGGAGGAGTGTTTGTAGAAGGGCTCCGAGGATGTAGGTTTCAGTTGAACATCATCAATAAACATTGGTGCCATCTTCTTCTTGCATGTTTCTCGATAGATCCTACACTCTGCAACCTTAGGATTACGACTAGTGGAACCACATAGCCATGCCCATATGATTTTTGCGGTGCTCCCCGGCACCATAGCCTCCTTCCCAGCAGATCGACAATGAAGACGACAACGACATCGCCTGCTACCTCCTCTTCCCCCTTCTCGGTGTACTCTCTCTTGCTTCTGTGATTGCCAATCTCTCATATTTGTGTTTTTTATCTATTAAGTTGGCAGTCTATCAGATTTGGAAGGTAATTAAAGCTAGTAGCCTCCATGGCCTCCAGTAGCCGATCGACGCGTACTCCTTGGATCAAGGAGTGCACTGGGCGGAGTGGTGGTGGCCATGTGGATGTCCGGTGAGGTGGTGGCCTAGCTCGAGACCTACCGTGGATCTTTTTCATAATTAGACATCACGAACCATTAAATATTGTCATCACAGACCATTACTTACAAACGGGTGAGAAAACAGTATCTGATGACGATTTTTATCCGCCTGTAATATGATCTTTTGTAATATAGTGCCTCCAACTCAGTTTATCTTATATATATATAACAGGCTTGTACTGGACCCTAATATGGTGAGATATAACATGAGCATGCACGGTATCTTGTTTGTATCATGGATAACTCTGCAGCAACAATGCTTGGGTGGTTGTGTAGTCGCCGTGGATGGACTGGTCGAAGTTACTGGGTAGAATCGATGACCATCAAAGGATGGATGGAGCGTGCAACTAGTTAGCGAGCGCATGCCGGCCGTGAGGGATAGTTGGCGGGGCGCGTATGTAGGTACAAAGGAAGCGTGCGCGGAAGGAGATCGAGTACACAAGTACGCGGGTGTTGAAGAGGGTCAGCCTCACCCTATAGTCCCGGGGACCATGCACACACGCACCTCTCTCTCTTTAAGCTGCTGCATGCATGCTGCTCTCATCTGCAGTTCGGTGATCCCTATATACTATACTACACACATGCACTCGGCCTTTATTTCATGTGCCCGTTGTTGCATGGAACGTGGTACAAAAGATCTAGCTGCACTACTGCATCATCCATGGAATGGAATATGTCGAGTTATAGACATATCCTTATGTAGGACTAACCATGAAAGAGTGCGCATCAGCGCATGCATGGTTTTAGATCGACGTGCACGCGTGTTTTAATCACAGGGTGTCCTTAATTTGTTCTGTGCCGCTGTGAGTGTCGAGAGAGAGAACATCAGAAGGCACACACACAGAGAGAGAGAGATGGGGATGGGGATGTAGAGGATCCGGGGCACGCGTGCTGCGGGGTATGTCAGGATGGAGGGCAGTGGCAATCATTCCCTTTGCCGGGCCCACGCAACCAACCAAACGGGCGGCCGCTCTGTCCCTTTCTTGATCAATCCATCCATCCATCCATGTGGACTCCTCGCACGTGACGCTCATGCCGTCATGCCCCCAAGGCCCCAACCCGTCCACCTCACTTGGTACAACTCACTCTCTCACAAACACTAATTACCTATCGGCCGGCACTTCTCTCTCTAATCACTACTAATAATGATCACTGCATGCCCGGCCTCCATCCAATTAAGCACTTTATACATCACCTTTCTTTCAGCTCCTTCCATTCCTTTTGCCTATATTCTCCTTTTCACACCAGTACAATGGCTAGCTACCTTGTCGATGGGCAAAGGGCTCTAGCTTTCCAGTTCTCGCATCTACGTCTTGGAGACCCTGTTATGCACTTTTCCTTCTGTTGAGGAAGCGTGGAGGATATGACTAGTTACCATCTAGTTTCGGGATCGTAGAAGTAAGACCATATCGATGCTCAAAAGAACAACTTTTAGATAAATGGAAAGATATACTATATTTTTCTCTGTTTAAGTCTTTGTCATAGCCACTATCGTGTTGGCCAAAGCATAGCATCTAGCTCAAGGAAAATTCTCCGACGAATTCGCTTTTTCTCAGTCCTCCCGGTAAAAATCCATTTCGGTTTAATAAAACGTTAGTGTGAATTTGAAGAGGGCAAAAATCTCAGAGCCTTAGTTTGATCAGAGACTGGCACACAAACGGATGGAAAAACAACTAAACAGATAGCTCAATATCGAATTTGGAGTTGAAATACGAATCAAAAATAATCTCAGACGAACTTATCACCGAGGTCCAATTGCAGTTCGGTCGCAAAGAGTGTAGCTTTTACGTGCAATGGCATATTTGATTCATATAGTAGGGATGCAAATGTTTGATAAATACGTCTAAGGTTATGTCACCAAAATCAGCTTCACACTTTATCTAGCAAAATTAAGAGAATTTTTTTAAACTTTTCTAGGTCACTAACTTGTGTGTATAGGCTCATGATGGTAGAAAAAAGTCTTACTATAGATGCGGCTACTAACCAAACAAGCTCAAAGCGTGGCAAAATGTGGCATCATTGGTTTAGGAACCAAAGATCAGGCCCAAGGCTCATCTATCTCTTAACTAGTTCTGTATGCACTTTCTCCTTGGAAATGTAACCATTCTCTCTAAGTCGTAGTCACTAATACGCAGGTCAAACCATGGCATGCAGCTAGCCAGCACTGTAATCTACTCCACTCGAGATGAAAGGGGAAAAGTGGGGAGGCAACGAGGATTGCGAGCTTTTGACATGCGCGCTCGAGAGGCCATGATTAACCGCAAGCGAGCGCAAAAGATGAGGCAAAAAGACGAGCCGTGGAAATGAATGGAGAGAAGAGAGATCTCGATCGAGAGCCTACTCTGCTCTACTAGAGTGTAAAATGTTTTGATGTCTCCTGCTGTAAGAAAAAGTTGTTCTTCCTTGGATAGTGACTCACTCACCATGCTCACTCAAAAAGAAGAGATTCAGACAGAGAGAGAGAGAGAGAGAGAGAGAGAGAGAGAGAGAGAGAGAGAGTACTTTTGTCAGTAGTAAAACCATGTTCCAAAAGTTACTTTTCCATCAGGGTGATCTGCTGCTTATCCACGGGTACTTTTCTTGATAGCGCGATGATCGAGAGAGATAGAACAAGTAATATGATTAGCAGAAATTATTTTTTGGTAAGATTAGATGGTTGTCTTGGTATTATCTAAAAAAAGATCGTTAGCCTGGTTAGCAGTAGAAAAAAAGATCGAGTATTAATCGTGGCAGGCAGAGGTCAAGCCAACATGTAAGTATTAAGGTGAGCTGACCCCAACGAAATTTAGCAAATTCAATGATAGATCATTGTCTGCTGTTGTTCCTCCTTAGAGGATGGCATGATTGCAATATAGATGAACGCAGTGCTTCGGTTGTCTGACTTCGCTCTTGGTGGTAGATCAGGTTATTCGACCATGTTGGTGAGTTAACTTAGTCTGGAGTGAAGAAGATTTGAAGAGATCAGGTTATTCTACCATGTTGGTGAGTTAACTTAGTCTGGAGTTAAGAAGATTTGAAGCCATTTTTTTTGTGGGGGTAAAACCTTTGACCGATTTAACTAAAGAGGAAATACATAACTAATTCTAATCCAAGAAAGTCCGACGGGTTAAGTAACCCAAAACTCTTTCAACACTGAACCATCTATAATCCTAAGAGAGGGAAGCTGCACGCATGAGTATGCAGATTACTGTAGCGAACAGTGGATTGACTGGCACTTGCTGCAATCGAAATGTTACAGCGGAAACACCGAGACTGTAGAGGCAGGCGTGCGACGATAAGAGGGCTACAGTTACAGGCACTTATCCCGTGGGGGATTCAGTTATAAATGAGGGAGAAAGTAAAAAAAGAGACCTCGTTTTGCGTGTGCCTGTCAGATGGTGACCGTTCCTGGTTTGAGCTAAAGGAAATGAGAGAGAGAGAAGGAAGAAACAATTTGTATTACTACTAGTAAAACATCATGGAGATCGAAGGGAACAGCAAAGAAGGTGATGCTGCAGTTGAAAGGAAAGATGCCATGCTTTTCGATTGGAAATGTCACTGCTTTTGCAGGACACCAAGACGGCCCTACAAACGAGAGTTATCCATGCACTTTCCGATTACAGTTTTATGCGCACTGAAAGTAGGGAGAGAGGGGGGCCAAAAGGCAAGAAAAGGTCATGCAAATGGAGAGGAGGTCAACACGCGCGCATAGGCGTAGAGATCGTATCCAGTCCAGCAGCTTGTGCCAACTACCATATTCATTCAGGTCAAATACTATGCAAAGTTTTTAGCTATCCCTCATAACGAAAGTTGTGACGTGTGATCAGTTTATCGATCGAGTATACATGTTTGTTTCGCTATCTGCCACATCATGCTTAAGATGCTTAAGATTTTAGGACCTGCTTGGTTTAGAGCCTCAAATCAAGCATGCCTCCCAATTCCCGTTAAGTGTGTGCGCTTTTAATTAAGATAAGAGTTGCTGAACATGTTTTGGGACTAAAATACTCTCCTTGATCCGCATGTCCGTACACGTTGCGTTACATCGATCAAACATGTTGTTAATTTGCATAATAATCTAATAATAATTAACAATTGTAAGCTACTCCTGCCGTTATGAAGCTGTGTGGACTAATAATTAATCTAATAATATATAGATTATATAACACAAAATTAAAGATTCATATTCAAACGCACTTTTTTATTGTTGTAATTTTGTGATTAGTAACAATATTTTCTAGAAGAAACAAGTCAAAATTTGAACTTAAATAATCAAAATACGTTTTATATATCCAAATGGAGGGGATATCTAGTAACTCCGTTACCCGAAAACAATTGTAAATATTCACAACATGCATGGTGTTACTACTAGCAAAGTTAACGAGTACCGACCGGGTCATCCATCTTGCGTGCCGCGTGTACGTCCGTTGCGTTGTTGTCTTGTATCATCGATAGCAAACTCAAGCAAGCCTGCGAAAAGCCCAGCCCAGCTGCTGTTGTTCTCGGCTCGGCCCATCTCAATCTCTCAGATTTACAGCGCTGTACTGTGAATATCATGATCTTCAGGAAATCAAGGATTTATTATACGTCCCGTCCTATTTGAAAATTTCCTTTCTAAATTTCGACCGAGATTTCAATCTCGTAACTAGTAGTAATTCCCAACTCTCAACTCGGATATCAAACTGTGCACCGAAATATTCAAACATTCAAGCATGTGGCTAAAAGCCAAGATGCTTCCAAATTCAAAAACAACAAAAGGTGCTGACTTACCTGTCAATGATTTTTCAACATCGAGTTAACCGATTTTATTTTATTTTTTGAAATTCGAGTTAACGATTCAGGTCAACCATATGGCAGTGACAAAGAAATGACATAAATAGCGAGCAAAACTCATTTCATCATTGCTAACGCCTAGTGTGAAGTCTGAAGATTACTGTACAAAGAATGGTTATTTTTCCAATTGTCTTGAGTACATCTGACCAGAAGTTAAATCAAACCTTAGGAGCCCCTTCTCCATCCACAAGGAACAAAAAGGAAACCAGCAACAGGCGCCTCATTCTGTTGTCGGGTCGATTGTTAGACTAATAAGACATCATAAAAAATAGCAAACAAGCTGGCGTCAGGCAAAATACAATTCTCCAGCTCCCAGATGTTCACAATTGCGTTATTATGTAATATCAGCATGCTAGTGTCCGAGCACTTCCCTGGACAGCCCTGTAGCACTCCAGGCTGCAAAGTGGAAGCTTCGTCTTGGAATCACGGTACTTGTACGGATTTGTGCATGAAGGGCCTGCACATTTCTCCCTTGGAGGAGGATAGCTGAGGAAATGAAAACAAGCAAGGGGACTCAATTGTAAGCACATAGCTGCAATGAGAATCAAAATATGCATGTGCTACTCCAAATAATACACGAGACATAGCCGGAAGTACAACAATAGGTAAACTATGTAACCTGCTAGGTTTGGAGTGGAATATGCTAGGAAGGCCCATCTTATCAGGGAATGTAATAACAGTTCCTTCTGGCCCCATGACGCACTGGATGCAGCTTCTTTTATACTCCTCGAATCTTGCTTGCTTTTCCTGTGGGAAAAAAGGAGAAAAAAAATGATGTATTGTAGCATGCAAGGAAAAAAGAAAGGCAGCTATTGTATGAACTCCAAGAATTGTACCTTGTCTTCCCGTTCTTTCTGTTTCCTCTCTTCCTTTTTCTTCTCGGTATCAATACCCAGTATTTTCCTCATTGCTTCAGCCTGCACAATCGGAACTAATTAAACTGGGTTGCCTTACAAAAGAAAACTAGGAAGCTGTGAAGTAGAAGAAAATAAACCTGTTGCTCCCTCTCTGCCTTCTCAACTTGCATCTTACGCCTCTGAGCCACTTCTGCCTTTTTGGCCTGTATTTCCACCTCTGAGAGTTTCTCCTTTTGCTCTGCAACATTAATTAGCAATGTCATTTAGTATCTTATCTGAGACACGACACATTAGTATCAATAAATAGTCCTATTAACATAAGCTAAGAATTATACTTCTTGATGAAGCAGGTGGTAATCCGTCCGGAAATTCAATCACGCTTTCACCATGGCCACCCCTGCCTTGAAGGGCTCGCTGCCTTGTTGTAAGGCCAGGAGTTTCAATCTTTACACCCAAAGGTGAATCAACTTCCTTTAGTCTCTTTGGCTCATCCATCCCAGATTCCTCCTCTTCAATAAAATCAGTGCTATCCCCCAATTTCAATTTCTTCCTGCCATCCCTGTTAGATTGTGACACAGTGAAGTCATCATCCACTTCATATGGAGTGCTCTTATTTTTAGAAACCTTGGATAGCTTCTTTTTCCTGAGACCGTCCTCAAGATAATCATAAGTTAGAGGATTGTCAGTAGACATGGGCTGTTCTGGCGCAACTTTAGCCACTTTAAGTTTTTCAAGATAACGTAATTCACCATCTTCGTCATCAGAATCAAGTGTTCTCTTCTTAGGAACCCTTTTGCTCTTGCGAACAATGTCAGAAGATGGCGAAATGTCATGCTTATCACCACGTTTTCCATCACTGCGATTACCGTGAGCATCTTTGTTTGTGTTGTGATGTTTCTGCTCACCAGAATCCTAATAAAAAGAAAGGGCCGACTTAGAGCTAAAAAATAATGAAAAGATCAGTTGTAAAACTACCAAAGTAACATAGCTTCAATTACTGACAAAAAATTATATTAACTCTTATTTACCATTTCAGTCACCAGATAGCTAAGAGAAACCATAATAGGGAAAGGGAATTTTGCAAAGTCATGGACAAGAGAGTTGAACCAACAGCAAAAACACATGGGCTCTTTACCATACAAGATATACTTCAGTGCAGCAAAGGCTACCATTTAGTCATTTACCAGCATCTGACAAAAGAGTAATTCTTGTTACAGCTATATCGATCTCAGTTTGATGTTGGCCAAAATCGAACATTCTAGAGTAACTTCATTAAGCTCCAAAATACAGTCTAGAATGACAGGTGAAAGCATCTCTTCAACTAGCTACAAATACTACTAAGCTGCTACTTGGAAGGTGAGCATTAAATATATGATAGCGCGTTCTATTTGGACACTTTTTCTTCTATGTTAAGTACAACGAACAAACCTTTTGCTTATGCCGGTGGAAAGAGCCATCCGGCGTGTCAGGAGTGCCACTGTCACCTGCTTCTTGGATGGGATTCGTATGTATGGTTCGGGTAATCCCGCTAACCTTGAGCTTTACTTTTCTCAACCTATTTTCTGCTGGCACATTGGCGTCTTTTGAGGGCAATTGTGAGCCATCAGGGGATCCAGAGTTTCTTGAACAGGCCAGTGCAAGAACACCTTGAGTAGCATGCTTCACATCCTTTGACTTGCTGCTCCGATTGTGACCAATATCATTGTCTCCTCCAGCTCTATCCTCTCTCCTTATCTTCTTGGACATGTCACTCCTATGTGGAGTGGAGCCCCTCATTTCAGGGCCGTTGAGGTACAGCTCCTTCCTCCGGTGCCCACTGCCCTCGACACCGGCTTCGTCATCTGGGGAAATACTCCGCGATGGTGCACACGAGATGTCCTTGTACTCGGAAGCGAGCTGCTCCTTGGGCCTCGGTTTCCTCGACGCGACACTCCTGGGCCTCTTCATCACCGCTTCCGCCGCATTCAACGGAGGGTTCCCATGCCCCTCCATTACGGAACAAGCTTATCTCCAAAAGAAGGTACTACTTAACCGTGCTACCTGCGTGTATTAGAATGCGACATTACAGTTACAATCATGACGTAATACAAACAAAAGTTGTAACAAGCAAACAGTGAAACAGATACATCCGATGAATCGAGTTATCAAGTCAGAGGAACAGCTCTCAAGAGTCAAATCCTGGGCATGTAAACCAAGAAACCGCAGAGAGCCCCCCAAAACCCCCGCGGAACAGGAGGGCGGAGCAAAAGCATAACACTGCGAGAAACAGCAGCAAGAGCAAGCTGAAGAAATGAAGCGCCTCGAAACCCACCCAAAACAAGCCTGGAACCACCAGGGGAGTTAGGGAGACCAGGAGCACGCCGGCGAGCAACTCCGACGATTCAAAACCGCGCACCCAAACCAAAACCCCACAAAACCCCTGACCGGGAGAAACCATACAGCGCAAGAACAGGCGGCGGGTGGAGAAGAAACCAAACCCCAGCCAAGTCGCCGAGAACCCGAACAAGTAGGCCAGGCGAACCAGCCACCGCCGCAGCAACAGCGGGCACGAACCCTAGAACATCCAAGGCTCACCTTGCCTCGGAGCGGGCCGACCAGATCACCAGGCGCGGCGAAGGGGGCGGCGGCGGGGAGCTAGGGTTAGGGTTTGTGGCGAGAGGAGGTGGGAGGAGGGGGTATTTGGGCTGGCTGGGCCCGTGGAGGATGAGGAGGGTGGGGAAGATGCGGGCGGGGGGGAGGGAGAGGAGGAGGGGTGGGGCGACGCGTAATTTCTCCCATCTCTCCTTCCTTCTCTCTCTCTCTCTCTCTGTGTGTGCTCCGCTTCGCTTTGGCTTCCCCGGTTCTCCCACCCACGCGCGCGCCCGCGCCCCCGCCCCGACGCGACGCGAGCACAGCAAAGCCAACACGGTCCGCTCCGGTCTCTTCTCCCTCTCCTTCCTCTGCCAGCTCCACTTGTTTCGGGCGGCGTCTTTCTTTCTGGATGTTTTGCGGTTACGCTCTCGGGATATTTCGGCTTGGTGGCGGGGTCAGTCCACACAGCGCCCCAAATGTGTGCCATGTTGATCGTCAGCCCACGGGGCCCTGGTCCGTTCTAACACATTGGGCATATGCACCTCGTGGGGTTATTTTATCCTATTTTTACTAATTCTTAGTTGTCTTGAATTTTTCTAAATCTTAGTCACCTAAAATTACAGCACTAGAGATATACAATTTTAGCAAAATATATTGCAATTTTTACATTGTCAGTTATAATAGAGTGAGGTAGAAATGACAATAATTGGATACTAATCCAAAACTTAAAAGAGTGATTCAGATCTTAAAAAGATTCAGACAACTTATAAATAGACAATCTCAGTTTACACGAGCTTGAAGATGTTAAGAGATAAGATGTCTAGTTAGCTTTACTATAGATTAAAAAGGTTTAGCTTCAGAGGGTTAAAGTGGCTATAGCACCTGGCTTGGAGGGTGAACCGAACCCTCCTCTTAAGTCATCGTTGTCGACTTGCACCTAGAGGCCATGTCATCGGTGCTAGCTTAACCTTGCCTCCGTCGCTACTCGAATCTATGTCAACTCACATCATCACCATCATCGAACTCGCCCTCAAGAACCAACGGTCCTCATCATTACTTCCGGAGAGGAGGGGTAAAATTTGTCGCATGACGTTAGTAGTGCCAGTAAAACAAGATGATTTTTTCAGCTGCGAAGAGATTAAGATGGGGATTTTTGGGAGCCGGTGAGCGCAAAGCGTTTCATATTTGAACATTTAGAATAATACAAAAAGACGTAAGTGTGCAACATATTAAAATATGCTCACCTTGTCAAATTGGCCAAACAAAAGTCATATTCATTTAGTTGTTATCTGCTGGTGAACATATTCCGACATGTCTTTCAAATGCACATATATGATTTTTGAAAACATCCTGGGCTCGTCCATACAAGCATGTATATTTTTTTCTCATATTTTTAGCACACACAGAATATAAGCAATACTTCAGACTACATAGGAATAAAAGAACAGGTCTGTCTGGAAGGCAATCGCTTGATTTTTTTTCCAAAAGTATAGTCGATTTCTGTAAATCATTAGACCTAAATCCAAGGCTACCCTCCTTTTGCTTCCTCAGTCTTCTTTTTCCTCCCATCACCATGATGCCTCGTGAATCTAAGCTTGTCTCCGACGGCACCATCTCCAGCTCATCATGTCTGGCGGTCGCCACTGCCGGATCAAGCCTCCTCTAACCCCTATGGGCTCCAATGAACCCCCTACTCTAACCACCCCTAATGCTAATCCATAACCGCTCCAGTGAGATCTCCTCCCTTGGCTCCACTGCCATCCTCGCTCCCACATCGCCGGCAGCTCCACCTAGCGACCTTAATCACTTCGCTGCGGTCTCCTCCTTTATCTCCACTGCTGTTGCCGCTCTCACGTCACTAACGACTCCATCTTACAACCCTAACCACTCTTGTAAGTTCACGAGATTGAAGAAGCCAGATCTACTGCCACCAAGGACAAAAGCATTCTGCCTAATAGCAAATGCGTAAAGGAATGTCACCCGTTTCACCATTGATTTACTACATTGAAGTACTGTACAACAAAATATATTATTACGTGACCGCTCAATCGAAGAACTACAATAAGAATCACATTTTGTAAAGTGATAATGTGCGAACTAGTTTAGCTTAAATTCAGTTACAAAGTACTTTACACTCACTATAAAGATTACATCTGAAAAAAGAAACGAGGAACTGTAATAAGAGTGAACAAAAGGCTGAAGCATGGCAGTATACGAAAAAGTGCAGTAAACACACAGCATTCAGCATCATATAGAAACTGAATTTCTGCCTATTCACGTGAGATGGAACTACTGAAAATCCTTATGAGATTTCCTAAGCATAACACTTGAGAAAGCACCGTTGGATGAACACAACTACAATGTAAAACTTACAGCAGGTAGACGAAGCCACAATTCAATCTACCGTTCCGCCGCCGGCAGTGCGGTCTCTCTACACCCTGACAAAGAATATGCTCAGCTCCGTCCCACCGCCGGCGCCGGCGCCGCCGTCCCCGTCCGGGCTGACCATGTAAAACGACTCCGAGTCCTTGCTCCCAATCACCCTGTCGAACCCAGCGCGCATGTACGTCACCTCGCCGTCCGCGTCCGCCCCGGCCGGCTCGTCCACCACGTCGCCAGGCAGCACGCCGGCTCCGACCGACACCGTGCTCAGCAGCTGCATCACCGCGAGGTCGCCGTCCGTGGCTTCCCGCCTCACCGCGTATCCCACGCGCCTCCCGTTCACGTACGCCGTCCACATGGCCTCCTCCAGCAGGCTCACGCTCCCGCCGCCGTTGTTGCCGTCCGGCGACTTCTTGGACTTCTTCTCGCACTCGAGGGCGATGCGCACGTGCCCGCTGGTGGAGATCTCCTGCATGAGCTTCCCCGTGGGCACGCCGAGCTCGAGCACGAGGGAGGGGAGGCTGCCGGGGCGCTCCTGGACTGCGAGCGTGATGCGCGCGCGGCGGTGGCCGTAGAACGTCCCGGTCACGCGCGCGCCGCCTCCCGCGTGGCCGTCGTGCGGCTTGTTGTGGCGCCGCGGGAGCGCGGACGCCGGGCGGCACGCGGCGGGCGCGATGATGGGGAACGACCGGAGCAGCGAGCGGATGGCGCGGAGCGCCCGCGACGGCTTCCGGACGGCGGCCGGCGCGCGCTTCTGGGCGGCCTGCGACGCCGGCTCCCGGAGCGTGATCTCCGGGCGCGGCGGGCGCGGCGGCGGGGTGGACGAGCCGGCGCCGGCCCTGCTCGGCGTGCGCGGCGAGGGCGGGATGGCGCACTGCGGGGTGGACGGGGAGGCCGGCGCGACGGCTAGGCGGCTCGGGGCGCCGCCAGCCGTGGGGGAGCGCGGCGGCGTCGCGCGAGACATCGGGCTCGACGGCGTTGTGCGCGGCATGGTTGGCAGACCGGAGCGCGGGAAAATGGCGACGGGCAAGAGGAAGTGGTGGACATCGAAGGAGTTCAACGAGTTCTTGGAGTGATAAAACCCCAACGCGACGTGACGGCATGCACGTTTGAGGTGGTAGCCCGGGAGCACGACGTGATGGCGGACACCGATACACGCGCTAGCCACGCCCACGAGTCTAGGGGCGACCTGTTTGTGATTTCCTAATGATTAGTTCATACTAGGATTTGGCAATTCGCGGTCTGACCAGGGTATGAAAATGGTGATGAGGACATGCGTTCTGATATCTCATTTCGTTTGTTCGTGGCAGCCCACTTGCATTACATCCACATATTGACAATGAGCTAAATGGATATGTTTCTCTATTGGATTTGTTCCTAGCATCGTAGAAATCTTCCTTTTGTTATACCTCGGAACAGACCCGGAGGCCATCCTGAATCACTGAAAGTATCAATTATTATTTTATGAAACGTAGGGGTCGAGCTGCTTGTTTCATTAATAGAGTATTAGTAACCAACAAGTTTGGTGCGAAGAGCGCCGAAGAAAACAAGAGAAGAAAAAAGAAAAGGAAAACTTTAGGCAGCCGCACTACTACAGAATCGATTTGTACAGACGGTTCGGAAACACCAGGCGGGACGGTTTTTCGAACCGTCTGTACGAAATAGTCAGTACAAATCAAGTTTTTAGTACAGACGGATCTACACACGAACCGTCTGTTAAATTCTCTGGTACAGTACCTCCAAAGCATTTGTACAGACGGTTCCATCCACAAAACCGTCTGCCCAAATGCATTGAACAGTACCTCAAAAGCATTTGTACAGACGGTTCCATTCCCAGAACCGTATGAACAAAGAATTTGTACAGACGGTTCTATCCCTGGAACCGTCTGTACTACTGCTGTGGCAGGAAAACAATGCTGCCGCGGTAGCGGAAACAACCGTTTCTGCTGCCGCGGTAGCAGTGCGGTTGTACAGACGGTGCTGCCGCCTGCTGCCACGGCAGCAGAAACAGACGTTTCGGCTGCCGCGGCAGCCGTGCGGCAAGGCGGCGTTACTGCCACCTGCTGCCGCGGCAGCGGAAATGGCTGATTCCGCTGCCGCGGCAGCAGTGCGGCAGGGCGACGGTGTTGCCGCCTGCTGCCACGGCAGCCGTGCGGCAAGGCGACGTTGCTGCCGCCTGCTGCCGCGGCAGCGGAAACTACCGTTTCTGCTGTCGCAGCAGCCGTGCGGCAGGGTAACGATGCCCGATGCGGCTGCGATCCTGGCGCGGCAGTGAAAACGCTAGAAACAAAGTTATCAATCACAGACATAGCATACACAGACACACAATGTACTCATTGATCTTAGACATAGCATTCAGAAGTAAACATGAAACGTCATTCTCAACCATAAAGTCATTCACATGTATTGTTAGGGAAAAAAACTCTCAAGTTATTGAGGAGGAACATTTTGAGGACAATGGAATTCTCCGGTTTCCTTCAACACCTCTCTAAGTATGAAAGCTATTAACTGTTTTTGAACAAACCGGACGCCCTCAGTGTCGAGCTCATCTGTAGGGAACTTAAAACTCTGCAGAAGGAAATTAAATAGCTAGGTTAGGCACGACGTCCGAACGATAAAAAATGGAACTACATATAGTGTAATGACACTAACCTCCACATCTACCGGACTAGAGCGAACGATCTGCATCATATATGTCGCGACATAGTATCCACAGAGATTGTTGCCCGGCGGCTGCTTGTGGCACTGTAGAAATCATGGTTACGTGCAGGGTAATTTAGTTTTATCGAATACATATTAGAACGTGCGAGGTGATTATTCTTGGGCGAGGGAGGAATTATTACTGGGAAATGAAATCGGTGGGTCGGTTCGGTTTATGTTGTTTTCACAGCCCCCCCTTGGCAACATACTTCTTGAACGCCCCGTTGAGCACCGTCGTCAAATCTGCGTACTTCTCTGGTGGGTAGTCCCTGGAGTCGAAGTACGTGGCATGTAGATGTTGTGGCTCGAGGCAGACGAGCATCCAGTGGAATCCATAGTTGTACGGTAGAAGAATGACGCGCTTAGTAGAGAGAAGGAGCATGACGTCCGAAATGTATTCCTCGACCTCGTTCGGCTGGAATTGGACCATTGTGCATATGACCACTTGTGGATCGAGGAATCCGATATTAGGATTTTCTACCCTAGCCTCTTGAATCATATGTCTACACATAAAAGTAACGTCATTGAAAGAGTGTATCAATAAGTTAGGCAATTCATTTAGCTTAAACAGTGATTGAGCTAGGAAACATGAATAGTATCACAAGATATGAGACATCAAAAGTCTTGCAGGAAGTAAAATGTGAACTTTTCTTTTCTATTGTCTTTTTCTTATTTTGAAAAGGAAACAGTATGGAAGAATAAATAGCTTCTTTAATTCTTATCTACCAACAGAAAGCATCCTATTCTTGTATTCCAAGACAGTCTGAATAAATAGCTAAATTTACTAAACAATACCTTATACACGCATCAAATTTAGTAGTACATAAAAAGCATATTAAGTCAATAAATCAATTTCAGTCAGTGTAGTTGTTTCGATGGGTGGATGATCTGGCTAGCTTCATCCAACTACAAGGATGGTGGTTTTGAGACTGGAATCCATTAGCAGAATTATTCATATATGTTACTTTCCCGTTGGAAATTTATATTTATATTGCTTATGGGATGCTAAATATATATGTTTGGAAAAAATTAGCACTGATCTATGCTACTGTGCCTTTAGCTGATTAGTTGGTTCATGTTCAAAATTGTGAAATACTGCATATGGGCTGTGTCTTTGGCTGCTGCATATCAACTGACATGATGGTCTCGGATTTGTGTAGGCTTTGTAGCTTTTCTTGTACTCAAAATGTTCTGTGTAAACTTGTTTCTATGTCGGGTGTGAGCATATGTCAAGTTTCTGAAAAATTAGCACCGATATATGCATGTGCATTGCTTGATTAGTGAATGATTTTTAAGGTGCTGCGCTAATTTTGATTGTTTGATGCCGGTAACAGCATCTTTTAATTCCATATAGCAAGTATAAGAAAAAAAGTTGCAAGTTAGATGAGTAGTATACATTGCAGTTGTTTTAACCCATACACTTTGAGAGGGATAACCTCACCACCTCATGCCAACAGGTCATCAGAAACAACCAATCCACCCTCATCCCTCTAAACAAATAAAAAGTGGCTCATCCTATCCATTTTCATCCCTTCAACCAAACATAAAATCTGGCCACCCTGTTCACCTAACCAAGCAGCTAAACTGGATAGCTTCATCCCTACAAAACTGGATGGCCATCTCCCATCCAAGTTGATACGGCCAACCGAACGCTACCTTCACAAACCTGTCCAATTCTCCACAGAGGAACCCTAAATTGAGGAGAATGGAGGAGGTCGGGAGTACAAACCGGTGAAGGAGGGCGGCGGAGCTTCTCAGGGAGCTACAGCAGCTTGGGGCTGGCGGCCGGACCACGTCGGGGAGCTCGGGGGCGGCGGAGCTCGTCGGGGATGGCTTGGGGGCGGCGGGGCTCGTCGGGGATGGCTTGGGGGCAACGGAGCTCGTCGGGGACGGCTTGGGGCTGGGCGGCACTGGCAGCGGCTGAAAACCTAGGGCGGGAGATGAGGGCGCGACGCGGGTTTTGGAAAGACACAACCCGCGCCGAGGGGTACTTATTAAAAAGGCTAATACAGACGGTTCGGAACGTAGAACCGTCTGAATTAATAGTACATACGGCTCATAATAAAGAACCGTCTGTACTAATACTGCAGGTGGGACGCCTGCAATATTAGTATCGACGGCTCGTAATAAAGAACCGTCTGTACTATTAATAGTACAGACGGCTCATAATAAAGAACCATCTATACTAATATTGCTGGTGGGACGCCTGCAATATTAGTACCGACGGCTCGTAATAAAGAACCGTCTGTACTATTACTAGTACAGACGGCCGCTTATTGACAACCGTCTGCACTATTATTGCAGTCGGTTGGGACGGAGCTGCCTGTAGTAGTGTGGCCCCACTTGTCATTCTCTCTGGCTGAGATGAGGCTGAGTAATAAAAGTATGGTTTCATCTGCTAAATTTGTCATTTGGAAAAAGCCCTTAAACCCTAAACTTGTAAAATTCATAACTAATGCATACAAACTCCAAATGACATGATTTTTTTTTGTAAATGTATGGTTTATCTGTACTATCACATGGTGTAGGTCATATAGATACATAACAATCGGGTTACATCATACAAAATAACCTAATCTCCTTTAACGACCAGCCCTTCTTGATGATCGACGCGCAGATAGCAGGTGGCCCCGATCGGTAGTTGTTCTTCGTTGAGCGCGGTGCCGTCTCCAAGAGGGAACTCATCAAATTGATTGTACTCTTCTTCGTCCACGACATTCTCAACTCTGACAATCCTTCTTTTCCCCTAAAGGACTACGTGAAGTTTCTGATTTGCCGGGTCTTGAACATAAAAGACCTGAACAGCTTGCTTAGCGAGTACAAATGGTTCATCTTTGTATGCGGCACGTTCGAGCTTAACCTGTAGTCATGCCGTACTTGTCTACCTTAACACTTGAGAGTGCGACCCAACGGCACCGGAAGAGGGGGATCTTGAAACGTACATAGTCGAGTTCCCAGATCTCCTCAATGTACCCGTAGTACGCACACACCCCACGTTTGTCCTGAAAGGCATCTATGCGGACACCGCTGTTTTGTACCGTGCTCTTCGTATCCTGTGCTCTGGTATAAAAGGTGTACCCATTTATGTCGTATGCTTCAAATTTCAGGATTGTGTGACTTGGCCATCTAGCCAACCAGCCAATATTCTCCTCTGTTGTACTATTAGCACTTCGAACCCGCAACCAGTTGTTGAAGCTGCGGTTGTGCTGTCTGGTAAGCCAAGCCTCCGTACGGCCTGGATTCTCTCTGCGTAGCTCGTCCTTATGCATGTTGATATGCGGGGCTACTTTAGTCATGTATTGCAAGACTGCGAAATGGGCTTGAGATAACGACGCGTAGTCAGGAATGAGTGTTTTCCTTCTTATGGTCCCTTTGCCATCCAGTCTCCCCTCGTGGCGAGACGTAGGCACACCTATTGGTTTCAGCTGGTCCATGTAATTGATACAGAACTCGACCACCTCTTCGGTTGTGTAACCTTCGACGATGCTGCCCTCTGGACGAGATCTATTTCATACGTACTGCTTGAGAATTCCCATATACCGCTCAAACGGGTACATCTGACGTAGAAATACCGGTCCACAGATCTTTATCTCTCTCACGAGGTGGACGGTAACATGGACCATGATATCAAAAAACGACGGAGGAAAGTACATCTCAAGATGACATAATGTCTTCACCACATCGGCCTGCAACACATCTAGTGCTTCGGGATCGATGACCTTCTGAGAGATTGTGTTGAAGAAGTAACACAGCCTAATGATTGTGTCTCGGAGATAGCTCGGCTGGATATTTTGGATTACAACAGGAAGCATCTGTGTCATCAACACATGGCAATCATGGGACTTCATACCAACTAATTTTAAATCTTCTATCGAAACAAGTTTCGAGATGTTGACGGAGTAACCGGATGGAACTTTCACACCTTGCAAGCACTGGCATAGTTCGGTCCTCTCGGCCTTTTTCAGGTTATAGCAGGCCGGAGAAAGTCTTGTTCTGCCTTGTTGGGAGGGCTCAGGTGCCAACTCGGGCCTGATCTTCATGTCTACTAAGTCGAGACGTGCGTTGAGACCGTCCTTCGTCTTCCCTGGAATATTAAGTAAGAGACCAATCAGGCTATCAGACACGTTCTTCTCTACGTGCATAACGTCGATGCAGTGGCGAACTTCAAGGTGCTGCCAATAGGATAACTCCCAAAATATTGATTTCTTCTTCCACATGCCGCTGGCCTTCACTTTTTTACCACTCTTTCCAAGGACAACATCGATATCCTTAACCATATTGTACACCTCTTGCCCGCTGTAATGCCTTGGACATAAAACTCTCTCCCTCGTCCCGTCAAATTGGTCATTCATATTGCGGTACGGGTGATTCCTCTTAAGGAACCTACGGTGGCGCATGAACACCGTCTTACGGGAGTGGGCCAGCCACCTACTCGCGGTACCATCCAAGCACTGAGGGCAAGCCTTGTCTGGTTCTTTACTCTGGCCCGAAAGGTTACGTAGGGCAGGCAAATCATTGATCGTGCAGAACAACATGGCGTGTAGGGTGAAGTTCTCTTGTTTGTATGCATTCCATACCTGTACCCCTTCATTCCACAGTGTTTTCAGATCTTCCACCAAAGGTCTTAGGTATACGTCAATATCATTCCCAGATTGCTTCGGCCCTTGGATAAGCAGGAACATCATGATGTACTTCCGCTTCATATACAGCCAAGGTGGTAGGTTGTACATACTAAGAGCAACTGGCCAAGTGTTGTGCCGGCTGCTCATGTTGCCGAAAGGATTCATTCCGTCCGTGCTCACACGAACCTTATATTTATTACGGTACAAGATACAGTCGTTCAGACATGCATGTATCCTTTCTACCTCCATCCCCAGTGGACAAACCACCTGCTTTGTTTGGTATGTGTTTTTGGGCAGCTCGTTACCATCCGGAAGCATTTCCGAGAGGAGACCTAGGAGCGCCGTGAAACTCTTGTCTAACCAACCATAGCTTGCTTTCAATTTAAGCAGCTCGAGCACGGATGACAGCTTTGTGTATTTCGGCTTGCAACCCGGAAACAAAGATTTTTCTGAGTCCTCAATCAAGTACATGAACTTGTTTAAGTCTCTCTCAGTATTAAAGTTCACGTCAGCATCGCGCAGCATCTGATCCAACCTATCATCGTCCTCTGCGCCACCACAATCATCGTCTGCACCTACTTCCTCATGGCGGCCACAATCATCGTCTGCACCTACTTCATCGTCATCTTTTCTCCTTTCGTTGACTTCAGGTTCTTCGACGATGCCAACGTCTTCGTGTAACATATTCTGCTCTTCACCATGTTTGGTCCAACACGTGTAGTCCGGTTTGAAGCCCCTAATAATCAAGTGCGCTTGGATCTGTAGGGCTGAGTTGTGTCCGAGAAATGATCTCTCATTTCTACAATCGCAACAAGGACAATATGTAAATTCAACACCCTTCTTCAACCTATCCTCCTCGGCAACTCTAAGAAAATTCGTCACACCATCAAGGTACGCTTGGTTCGTACGAGAACCGTACATCCACACCCGATCCATCTAGCTACACGCACTGCACAACAAGAAAATTAGTGTTAAATTGACCTAATAAAAGAAAGCCACCTAGCTTCTCATCGAAAAAAAGAACTTATCTAGAAATCGTACTGCAATTTAAGGGTTTAAGGGTATAAACATAAATATCAAAATGCGGAACATCGGCATGAGATGAAATGCATGTCATGGAATAGAGGACATAAAATAAAGACTAATGTAAATGTAATCAATTTAATCGGAGTCCAGACGTTCAAAATATCGCGATCCGAATTTCTCCGGCGGTTCCGGAAACCCTAATTTGAGTTTTTAGTCAATTTTATTTTTTCTACAATGCAAACACGAATGAAAATGACATAATTGCATACATCTTATTTTTCTGAACATTTTGATATATTATTTGTATTTTTCTGACTAATAATGAATTTCTATGATTTTTATAAGATTTAAATATTTAAATACTCTTTTTGATCTTTTTCTCAGTAAAAATAATAAATAAATAAATTTAAAAATAGTAGATCCTGACAGGTGGGTCCTACTGGTCATATTTTCATTTCTTTTATTTTTTATTTTTTATTTGGCTTAATTAGCCTGAGGGCGGTCGGGATGCCGGCTGAGCTCGATCGAGCACCGTGCGGCGGCGGCAAGCGGCGGTGGCGCGGGACCGCAGCGGCGGATGGAGGTGGGAGCGCGGAGCGCGGCGGCTTACCGGGAGGCGGCGGGGCGAGGCAGGCGGCGGCGAGGTGGAGGCCACCGGCGGCGGGGAAGCTTCGAGGGAGGGGCGGCGGCAGCGGCGGCTTGGGGAGGTCGGCAGCGGGCGGCACGAGCTTCGGTCGGCGGCGGCGCTTGCGGGCGGCTCGAGATGCCGGAGGTCACGAAGCTCGGCTGGGAATAGGAGTGTGGGAGTGAGCTTATGCATATTAGTACATACGGCTCCAAGTAGGGACTGTTTGTACAAACAACACAGACGGTTCCGGTAGGGAGCCGTCTGTACTGTATGGGTTAGTGCAGACGGCTCCCAACTGGGACCGTCTGTGGCATACAGTACAGACGACTACCAACTGGGACCGTCTGTGGCATTAGTGCAGACGGTCCTTGTTGAGAGCCGTCTATACTGTGATACCCAGTGCAGACGGCTGCAATTGGAAACCGTCTATATTATTTGTACAGACGGTTCCACGAACGAACCGTCTGTATTGTGCCGTTCCGCTAGTTTGGCATCCTTGGTCGTCATTTTCTCAGACGGTTCGTATTGGGAACCGTCTGTGATAAGCATTGTACAGACGTCTCTCGGTTGCCGTCTGTACAAGGGGCGTCCCGTTAAATGGTATCTGTAGTAGTGCCGGTGGCATCTCAGAGCATGCATGTATGAGAACTCCATATTTACCGAATGAAAGCAGTGAAATCAAGCCATATACCAAGAATGCTCAGCACATGGACATAAATCTCCTGCTTCGAATATTATCCTACAGCATAGACTGATAACGATATAGATCTTGCTAGTTTTAGAGACTAAATTCGCATGCTTACAGCAGAGTGAATTAATAGAGCAATGCTCGAGTCTATACTGTTTCCAGTGCTTCAGTAGTTTCATCGATGTCGTATTCGAGAAGCAAGCTACATCTCACCACACTCGCTTATAACGCAGGCAAGCTTTGGTCGGTTATTTGGTCCGGTAGCTACATTTTCAATCTTCGCAGAACGAGCAGGCCATCTCCTAGCACCCTCTGAAATGACAATGGAAGGCGTTAGTTAAACTCGCATAGTGCCACGTGGAAGGCGGAGGACACCTTAGACCTTACAGTTGAGCACACGAGTTTCACCCACGCATATTTTCATTGTCTCGTGTTACTAGGCACATATTTACTTGCATAAATTGTAATAGATCAAATAGTGTGCACAATATATATTGTTCGAGTGTTGGTACCAAAGACTAAAACATTAGAATTGAGGAATCTTACCCCAAAAACCACGTGTTTGTTGTCCAGCCATTCGCACTTTGCACAGGTTAAAAGAACTGCAAGCACACAGTAGAAAATAAGATTCTATTATTACAAAAAAATATTATCCAGTAACATTCTAACTGAAAAATCTGGGGAATGGAGGTCAGCATAGACAGGAAGGGGGGAATGAGGGATTAACAGACAAGAAAATGCATTTCCATAATAATATCACTTTATAAGATCACAATAAACTAGTTCTAGAACATATCTACAGTCATGCAGAAAGGCAAAGAAGCAATTGCTGAAAAGATGAAAGTACCTGAGATCCATTAGAGTTCGCTCCACTGTTCGCCTGAAAAAAAAGTTAGAAGATGGAAGTTAAATATATAGCTCTCAAATATAATAATGAAAATTCCTTGTCCTGTGCAGGACACATGCACATCAAACATGCTGAGAAATGGAAACAAAGCACCAGTAGTCGGTTATACTGAAAGTAGCCAGTTATACTGAAACAGAAGTGTTATAGAGTAATTCCAGCTAACAAACCCAAGGAGGATGCAATATTTTTGAAGCACCAATCAGACCATATAAAGAAAAAGAGGTGCCATGAGTATTAATAAAGCAGCACTTGTAAAAAGTGATTTGGAAAAGACCCAAGTAAGTCTCCATTCACCATGACTAAAAATAATGCCTTGCCGTGAGATGCTTGCCTCTGATTTGATGTAGGTCTAACCTAACCTAGCCTATTGCGAATGTTGAAGCGAATTGCAAGAACGTACATGTTACAAATAGAGTACATAAACAAATGCCAAATTTCGATGATTCACTTTATATTATGCACAATCTCTCCATAGTTGCATACACCATTTGCAGGTTGCCATTGTACAAGAGGCTTATTGAGTATTTCCTCTACTCAACCAATGACCAAAAGTTCCACACTGAAGGCACAAAGAGTAGAAGGAAACTGAAAACGCAAAATGATATAAAAACACAGGGTGTGCAAGGAAATTTTATGCAAATATAATTAAGATATTAGCCCAGGCAGTAGCTCTCTTGCAAACAAACATTGCATAAGAAAAAGTAACATCTCCTGATAAAATTTTCAATTAAAAAAAGGCAGCGAGATGGAATACCATGGAGAGCAGGCCAGGCCCAGTATGCTTCGCAATGAAATTTTCATCATCAAATTTGGTACCATAAATTGATGTGCATCCACTACCATCACCCTACAGGACATGAAAGAACTTTAGTTTATACCAAACAAACCCTTCAGTTCTGAGCAGAGATACATGAAGAATAGTTGGTCACTCAAAACCAAATCTCCATAGAGGCTCAAAGCAAGATGCAACATTATATCAAATCATCCAATAGCTCAAGTTTTGTTGTATCAATGTGTATAAATGCCACAGCCCAAAACAACACTAGCTAAAACATTATGTTAATTTATATTGTTGACGCCTGGAGCTATAAGTATCAGACACAAACCTTCAAGAAGTCACCTCCCTGAATCATGAAATCTTGATCACTCGATGGAACTGACAACCCTTATATCCCTGTGGCAACCCTGACTTCCTGCAATCAGCATGCTGAAACTGAGCATGACAGAACATCACATGACTGAACTACTAATGCAACCATCCCATAATTGCAAAGTTGTAGTTGCAAGTTATGCTTTATTTACATAGTATCCTGAATCAAACAAATAACAACCACCATCCATTAAGAAAAGGAACAGACGAACCATTTGCCTAGACCAACTTTTCCAACCTATGTCATGACTATCGATCTCCTAGTTACATATTCAAAAAGCATGCAGTGCTAATGCGCAGAGGGAAAATGCATCCTATCAAAAGCAGTGTTATGTGCCCACCACACCCTTCCGCACGTTATCCTACAGATCAAAACACACACCCTTTCATTGCCCCAACATCAATTGAACAAAACATCAGACCACCACAAGGGTAAAACCAAGGAGCAAGGATCACATAATACTCAAGTAGCAATGCTCCACAAAGTATTTGCACTCTGTAAGCTAAAATTGCTCACCAATCATAACAAACAGCGGAAGTAAAGTAGATGTCAAATTAGCAATTCCTCCTCCTTTCCATATACTAACACAAAATTAAGCAACACTACAACAAACTTATACAAGGAGGCTAAATGTTTCAAGTAGGAAAGGCAGTCAAAGTTGCAGAATTAGCCTCAGATATAAGCCCACCTGTGCTCGCCGGTGCAGAACTGCCTGAAACCAACAAAACAAACGAATCACAGATCCACACACACACATCCACACAGAAGAAGTAAACAATGGGAACCTAGGGAAGCGAGGGTTCTAAGGCCGTACCGGAAGTTCTCGGCGGTCTTGGGGACGATGTCGGCGAAGAGCTCCATCTTGATGCGGCCGGCCGGGATGGACCCGATGGTCACGTCGAAGAACACCACCGGGTTCTTCGGGTTCGGTGGCCGCTGGTGCCACTCCACCGACGACGCCGCCGCCGCGGACGGCGGCGTGGGCCCCGCTGAGATGGCCGACGCCATGCCGGTCGGTGCTCGGGGGCGGGGGCTCGCAGCGGAAGCTTCTCGACGGTTCGGGAGCCGAGCGGAGGGGAGGCAGGTCGGCGGCGCACGGTCGTGTGAGCGGAGAAGCGGAGGCGCGCCTCTATCTGTGCGCCAAGATTCGTGCCGCAAGTGTGTGGGACGCGGGCTCGAGTTCGTTTCGGTGACATGTGGGTCCCAGGTTGAACTCAGGGGCCACATGTCGGTGGCGTCGGTCGCCTATTCCCAAAGTCGGTAACCTTCCATAAGGCAAGAGGAGGGGAGAGCGAGAGGGAGAGGCACAGCAAACCACCCCCAAATCGAAACACCAAGCCCCAAACCCTAGGCGAAGAGGGAGGTCGGCGGCGATGGCGGCGGCGAACCTGAGGAAGGGGAACGCGCGGCTCCCGCCGGAGGTGAACCGGGTGCTGTACGTGCGGAACCTGCCGTTCAACATCTCGAGCGAGGAGATGTACGACATCTTTGGCAAGTACGGCGCGATCCGACAGATCCGGCTCGGCAACGGCAAGGACACGCGCGGCACCGCCTTCGTCGTCTACGAGGACATCTACGACGCCAAGAACGCCGTCGACCACCTCTCGGGCTTCAACGTCGCCAACCGCTACCTCATCGTGCTCTACTACCAGCCCACCAAGATGTCCAAGAGAACTGACGTCAAGAAGAAGGAGGACGAGATCACCAGGCTCCAGGAGAAGTACGGCATCGGCTCCAAGACCCCTTCGTCCTCCTCTGGCGGCGCATAAACCGCCTCGTCGGAGCTGGTTCCTGAATCCTGAGCGAGTAGTGTATTGAGAATCGAGAATTGCTTGGTCAATCTAGTTTGTGCTCTTTGCGACAGTTGCATATTGGTGAACAGGACAAAGTAACATGTACTTTGAGTAACTTCTGGTTGGTCACATCTAGTGGGGTTATCACATGTTTTGATGCTCGATTGAATTTGATACCTCGATACTTAAGTAGGTGGATGTATGTCGATGGTATCAATGATCATCTGTTTGGTAATTGTGATATGCACCTCTGAGATGTGATTGTTGAGCTTATGCTACATGGATGCAGTTGCGATGTAGTTTTTCTTTAGGGAACTGAATGTATGGCATGTGTCTGTTGTGGACTCGTGTCATCAGGTTATAACATGTTGATTAAGAATGTTGTGTTCATATTTTGATTGGTAGTCGATTTGCTTTTCTTAGTCTGCTATTTGTTGATTGTTTACAGTTGGTGAGCTAGGTATCCTTCAGCAAAAGATCAACTCTAGAATTGGATCACTTCTATGTATTTCATGAAGATGAAGCATTCATTTCAGGCGCTGTTCCATTGGCAGAGGCTCTGTGGTTTTAGATGCTAAGGCTCATGCTGAGTAGATGTTATTTTGCTGATATCCCGGCTGCACTATGTGTTAATTTCCCATGGATCTCTTAACTGATGATTGGGGGAAGCTGATCTTTTAGATAGTCTCAGAATTTCTCTAATTTATTTCAATGTTGTGAATTCGCAATTGCTAGTTAATTCTCCTGTGATTTTTTTAAATTTTCTGCTGGTGACGTTTGTCATGTTTATTGTGGGATTAGTGTTTCTAATTTGTAGATAACGATTTTTAAGAGCCATTGAACAATCTTGATTCATGGATTTCCTCTATATTTGGTGCCTCAGTGAATGGTGAGTTCTTATGTTTGGAATGTGTCTTGTCTTCTCTGGCGAGGCCTGCTGGTCAGGGCTTCTCCCTCTCCTTCCCCACCCCCCCCCCGCGTGTCTGGACACGCGGCCAACGACGCCTGCGCACGAGCACATTGCCCCGACAGCTGCTCCTGTCGCAATGCCGTAGTCCCTGTGCCACGTGGGCAAGCTCTCCTATTGCCACGCCATCGAGATCGTCGGCTGCCGGCAATCACCACTCTTCTCTCGGTTACATCTCCATCGTACCTCCTCTTCACCCGTGACCTTGCCATCTGAGCTCGCCTTCTCATCCTGCATCTCCTCATGCACTCCGACGAGTCCGCCGTGGAGTTCACTATTGAAAACGAGATCGGCAACGGAGCTCTGGGCGATGCGCCATCATCGGCATCTTTGAGCTCCACCGTGTTTGGCAGTGAGCTAACCGTGCGGACCTTGTCCTCTAGCTTCGTCTTGCTTCCCTGAACTCATTTCTGTCCTTACCCTATGCAGAGGAAACGCCAACTCATTGTCTTCATCCTCGTCTCCGGCAAGATTGCCGCCTCTAGCTCTTTTGTCAATTCCGGTAAGCCCCAACTCTAGCAGAACGTTCCTTTGGCTATGCGTGGAGCTTTCTTCTTCTTCTAATCCTTCAGCTTTCTTCTGTGTGCTCCAGAGGCTGATCTCCCCGTCAACAGGAGCTCCATCGCCGCCGAGGACGTCAAGGTCCTTGCCATCTTCTTCTTCCAGAGTGGCTGGTGGTCCAAATCTACTCAGGATGCCTCTGGAAAGCTTTTGGCGCCAAGATTTGGACCGTTGTAGCACTGTTTCTCCTTCCCTAACTGCAACGTATCTTCCTCGCCATCGGTGATCGTCGCAACGCCTACTCTGACCTCCTCCGCCTTAGATTTGCTCGGTTTTGACCTCCCGGTGAACTCCTTAGTCAAACCTTGTCCTTTTCCATCTCGCCTCAGTGCTGCACTTCTTGGCCCCGTGCTGCTCTATTTCGGCCGTCGCCGGCGATCGTCCGATTAGTCTCTTCGCGGGTTATCGACTCCAGTGACCACTGAGATGAGTTGATGGTGATGCCGAGAGTAGAACCCCTCAAACAGCACGTAGAACTATCCACGGGTTCGCAAGATAGCTTCTGAGCCATCGTCTTCCACCGCTCGGGATCGCAGGTGTTGAACCAGCGGCTGATATGACCGATGGGACCTATGGTTAGTTATAAGTGTTAAGTAAATGGACGACTAACACGTGGGTCATATCGGTTATATTTTTGTTAATAGTGTTTTAACCATTCTGGACCCTACTCACTTAAATACCTAGTTTCAGAAAAAGAAAAAGAAAATAATAATAACAGGTAGGACCCATATGTCATAGACTCTCTAAAATAAATTAAAAATAAAAGAATGTCCTACTGTGTATGATAAGTGGGCCTAAAGGCCACTTGGACCAATCAACCTTGACCAGCCCAAGTTGACCACTAGCCCCACTAATCAGTCACAGTGGCTAAACTGAGGTTGCGTATAAAAATTATTTATATTTATTTAATTGTAAAAAGACATAAAATGCTACAAATACTTTAAACTTGTAATAATCATAGAAAATTCACATGAACTCCAAATGAGATGAATTTTTGTAAATTCATATTTTAATCTATATAATTTAGTGGTATAACTTCATTCATGTTACCGTTATATAACAATTCGAAATTCTAAATATGCTAGTCCCTAAAATTTGCATTTAAATCTTAAAAATTTCATAACTTTAGTTCTAAAACTTCAAGTTGGATGAAACCAATTGCATTAGCTTCATATTTAATTTACTACATTTTAGGGTGCATTTCATTCATAATATAGCCTATAAATTTATGGTATTGATTTTTGCTCTTTTTCGTCATTTTTGGCTTTTGGTATTATATTTTGTAGAACCCAACAACGAGGAATTGTAGAAGATTGATCAACAATACAAGCAAGAGTAATACAAGCAAGGCAAGCATACAATCTCGCTAAGATTTCCTTTTAATTTATGTCATGATGTGTGAATGAGATGATATATTTGGTTGCATATGCTTAAGTGTTAATCTTGTGATGGAAGGTTTTTTATGTCATGATGGAAGTGTGAATGAGATGATAATGTTGACTAATGAACTATAAAATCTAGTATGTGAGATGTGAGAGCCGGGGTTTTGTTTCCACAGATGGATCGATGAGTGAGGTGAACATAAGCACCCTAGTCATCTAGTCGATGCTAATGTTGTGGGGCTCTACCAGTCATCCACAGTGGAAGTGTTATGCGGGAGTGTCAGGTAGTCATAATCGGTCAACTATGAACACACGACACTTGGAACACTTCTTGATAAGAACGAATTGGTTAAGTCTTGGTTGATTTAGTCAAATGATTGAATTACGTCCTTGTTGACTTAATATGATGAAAATGATTAAAATCTTGATTGATTTCAAATAGTTGTTGATCTGAGATTTATATGTTAAATCTAAGAATTAAATGGTCATGATTAATACATGTTGATATTGGTTTATCTTTCATGTTCATGCCATGTTTTTATACTATGTAGATAAATACTTGTGTAGTGTTTATTCTTGTTTCATGCCATGCTAAATTAATTGGGTTGATCTAAAAAGCATCTTGCAAGTACGAAAGTACTTATAGGAATTTCATTCTTAAATGTTGCAGGTGATCCTAGTGAAGCGACTTCTATGATGCAGAAAATGTTGAATCTTACGTCTAGTTGCTTAGTTTGTTCCTCTCGGTCATCTGTGAGTTAAATATGGTTTTTGGATATGGTAGTAGCTGCCATCTCAAGTATTCTATAAATGTTTCTACTCTTGTTTCATCTTTTATTTGCATTTTAATGACCTTCGAGTCGTGTTGGTCGTAATGTAATTAACTGCCCCTGTGTATGAGACGTGTTTATGCATCTTGTAATCCTTTTCTGTAGAGTTTGACTTGTGATATTCATATACACCATATATTTATGATACTGAAGTGGACGGGACAGCTGTAACGAATTAGAGTTGTTCTCTTGTTTCGTTAATTTTGATGGTTATCGGTTGTTTGACCTACTAGTTGTGATGATGCACTAGCCGGCTAGGCAGGGTGTGGGTGATTGTACAACACTTCTTAGCGACCCACTAGGCTTATGGCCTATTCTCTTGTTTCGTTAAGTGTTATGGTTTTCGATTGAGTAGCCCGCTAGCTGTGATGCACTAGCCGACTAGGCAGGGTGTTGGTGATTGTACAGGGCTTCCGAGCAACTGACTAGCCTTAAGGCCAGATTAGGGTAAGGGTACAATTGCCGGGCTTCTCCGAGACCATCTTGCTTAATGAACTTGGGAATGACACTAAGTCTTTACATGATTTTGGAATTGCCCCTGACTAGCCTTGAGGCTAGGTAGGGTGTGGGTGATTGTACAGGGCTTCCGAGCGACTGACTAGCCTTAAGGCCAGGTTAGGGTGAGGGTATAATTGCCAGGCTCCTGCAAGACCATCTTGCTTAATTAACTTGGGAATGACACTAAGTCTTTACATGATTTTGGAATTGCCTTTGACTCTTGTTGTGATGTGTGTGCCTTTGCCCGGCTTGGCCAACAGTCACGCATATGCCTAAGTTGTGTATGAGATGTTTGCCGATGTCAAGCTGTCCAACGATGATGGATACATATGTTCTTATACGTATGATACGTTGGGCGGTTACTCGAGTATTTAGATGACACATCAAGCATAAGACGAGTATAATTCTATGGTCCTGACAATATTCAACTCCCAACTTTCCTAAACAAATATTAAGTTGCTAGATTTGTTCAGAGGGTTCATGTCTGGTAGCATGCTACACAATTTCTTTGCTTAGGAAAACTGAATGGTTGGGTGCCATGAACATTGGAAGACAAAATGAGATTCTATTGGAAAGTCAAAAGGGCTCTTGGTAATCATAATAAACCTATTAAGCTATGTGATTATTTATGGATTAACTATATTCTAAAGGACGATTATCGTCAGTTATATTCATATGATGTCGAAGAAAATGTGTTTACGATTTTTTGACACCAAAGGTTGAATAAAACTAGGGATGGGCTGGTAGGAACCGCGACAGCTTTAGTTCAAAACTCTAGTGACAGCTTTAGTTCAAAACTTTGTATAGGATGGTTTTCACGGTTTCATCCAAACCATTTTTGAACAACCTTATGACATGCATATGTTGTTAACTACCAAGTTTTGGTTACTAGTATTTTGCGAAATATTTATCTTAAACCATAATTAGCACAAAAATAATCTATAGATCTTATTGGAAGCACACTCCGTTTGAGCGAACTGATCCTCTATCATAGATAAAATTGCTTGCATATGCGCTATACTGTATGTTTTTTGGGTTAAATTACACTTAATTCGAGTCCAGTGAAATGATAGTGATATGAATAATTGTACTTTTTTAGTACATTGCTTGTGCACTATATAACAACTCCTTCTTTTGTTGTCTTCCAAGTTTTCCCCACCTAGAGTGACACATTTTTATCTCTTAGACCCACATATAAGAGTAAATTAGATAATCTATCAAAAACAGGAATGTTGATCCTAGATCTAGGTGATGCCATGCACCCTATTGAGAAATACAATGCATACTTGTTGGAATATTCTAGAGAAGTGGAGAAACTGCACTATGAAGATATTTGCAAAGAGCCTCCTAGAAGATGAGAAGTATTTTGTCATGGTAAAATTGGAATAATCTAGAAGATTTGGGAGGTTGCATGCATAGATTGATATTTTACATGGAAGGTGCTAGAGTAAACTCTTCATGGCAAAGTAAGAAACATCTAGAGCTAGATATTTGTATAGAGTTTTCTAGACTAAAGATATTTTATGTTATATAGTTTTGATTGTGTCACATTTCAACAATTCAATAATCTTGTGTAACTATAAATAGGGGTGCCTCCCCTCCACCATGTAACCAACCTAGAAGAGCTGCCAAATGTATGAGTCTTAGGGATGGTCATGAGGAGGCTATATTAGAGTGGTATGGTAGCCACTAAGAAGAGTATGGTATCAAAATTGTGTTAGTGAATAAAGAGTTGAGTTAAGTGTAATTGCGACTGTTTCCTCATTTCTAGTACTTGCGACTTCTTCCTCATTCGTCAGGAAATATTTTGGACTAAACTAGTCATGATCAAAACTACATAGTTGTTTTTCTTAGAAAAATACTTGAAACTACATGTAACTAGTGGAAATGAAGTTAGTAACTAGGGCGAAATAAATTTTGATTCAAGAAAACTTAAAATGTCTGTAATATCATGAGTACTGTTAAACTTATGCTTCATTGCAATATCGCATAGGAATTTCGCTAGGTGCTCATCAAAACTCCCCATTGTGAAGTTAGGAGGCTGTAAGTAATATGTCATAATATTAGCAAAAAAATGCAAAAGAATATTAATGGTCATATCTTGATGTCTAAACATGATATTCTAGTTGCTTTATAGGATCTCCTAAAAGTGAATATTTTCTAAAAGTAGGAATAAAGTTGGAATGTGGAACCAACCAGTTAGCTGACTTGATGACATATGATAATTTCCCACATTATTCTTTGTGTTCTCCTGTAAGTTCTAAGGTTAAAACCTAATATATCTATGCAATCCTAGAACGAGTCCTTACCTACCACCCGATGAAAATAGTGTCAAATGATTTCTCAAGAAAGTTTTAAATGAAATTGAATATTTTGCGCCCAGTGGCATAGAACTCAAGGTGTGCAACACATAAAGTGGAAATACATCTCTTAAAGAAGGTTTGAACTTGAAAGTGAACACCCTCCTCATGACTGCTTCTAGGGCTTTCATATTCACTTCATACCCATCATTAGTGTAGTCCACAAAATTCATCATTAGATGATTCGTGGTAAATAAAATGCTCAAATGTGAAGTTCCATTAAAAAAAATGTATGAAGCAGTGTAATCATTTTGAATATTTTATGTAAAATCTACCTTCCCAACTTGAGCATTATGTGATCCACCCCTCTTCTCTTCCTCCATTGCCTTATTCTATTTGCTTTGCCAAGTAAATTCAACGGAGTAATGCACTCTTCGAATAATTCATTCTCAGGCAAACTTTGAGACGCTGGTGACGTTTGTCATAGTTTATTGTGAGATTAGTGTTTCTAATTTGTAGAGTATGATTTGTAAGAGCTATTGAACAATCTTGACTCAATAGATATTCTCTGAATTTGGTGCTTCAGTGAATGGTGAGTTCTTATGTTTGGAATATGTTTGTCTTATTTTGGCTGTTGTGTAGATTTATTATGCTGAATTTGCTCTAGATAGTATGTTTAAAATCATCTACTTTGGCAAATTTAATTGTCAATTTGGTTTGTAAGAAAAATGTTCAACTCCCAATTTGCTTGAAAAAATATTAAGTTGCTGGATTTGTTGGGGGTTCATGTCTGGTAGCATAGAACACGGTTTCTTTGTCTAAGAAAACTGAACGGTTGGGTACCATTAACGTCAGAAGACAAAATGGGATTCTATTAGAGAGGGCTCCTGGTAATCATAATAATTAAGCTATGTGATTATTTGTGGATTAACTATAAAGGAGGATTATCCTCAGTTATTTTCATATGATGTCGAGGAAAATGTGTTAGTTTACAGATTTTGACACCGAAGGTTGAATAAAACCCATTCTATTTTCCCCTGAAGTGGTTTTTGGCATTAGAATTTCTTCGCTTTGTGAATGCAAGAGAAGAATGTGACACATGGACTTCCATTTATCTGGAACCTGCAGCTCGGCAGTAAGTTGCGGAAGACAAGCACATCAAATGTAAGATTCCTGCTACTTCACAAGGAAAACTCTGGATTTTTTAGAGCATCTGGCAAGAGCATATCATCAGTACCAGCTCAGCTTATGGCTGGTCTGAGCTGATGAAATGTTAAACAACTAACAAATGGTCTTAATGAACAACTAGAATATATCGTCACGAGCTGCAGTTTCTGCACCCTATTTCTTCTCATAATATGACACTTGTTGACAAACATTCTTTTAGTTTCTGCAACTCTGATGGTACATACATACAGGAGGCACAGTACAGCATCATATATGAACGGTGGGGAATTTCGGTGTCAGCAACCAACGTAAGATGAACCAGTCAGCAAAGTGAAATCATAGCAGCTCTCTTGAAACAAGAAACAGATGAAAACTGAACAAAGCAAGAGGCAAGTAATAGCTCATGCCAATGTTTTTTCACCAAAAGACCAGTTCTACTACTGACCGTGCACACACAATGGCATGGTATTTTTGCTACAGCGGTTCTTCAACTGGAAACTTGAGTTGATCAAAATACTGGCTATAGTATTCATCGTCGATAAAGAAAATGTCAGGCAACAGTAGAGCAGATACATTATTTATCACCATTCTTGAGCAGGGCAGCTAAGCCCAGCGGCCAATTGAACTTCATAGACAAGTCATGCTTAGCCACCTTCGAGGCCCTGCAAAGCAAAGATGAGAACAGTAGACGTCAAATTTGGCAACAGGATAATCCTACTGAACAAGTGGTTAATCAAGAATGAAGAATTCAGTCCATTGACCCAAAAGGAGGAGTGTATCACTGTATTGATTTACTCCCAAAATAAACTCTTAACAAAGCCAAACTCTAGCGAACCGAACTGTTTATGTTGACTGAAATTTCACTCTCTTTTGCCCTTTATTAATACTTCATCTCAATGTGGAGATCATCATAGGGCAACAACGCATTATAAAGAAAAACCATTCAAGGATAGGTACATAACAAAGATCATGCTAACTCCAAAGAATGAATTTAAGATGGAATCATTTAGCGAAGGCCACACACAAGTGTACAATATGATCTATAAGTAAATTAGTTCACAACACAAGGTCACGTGAAGTGCAAATGGGAATTCCTATGATACAACAGTTGTAACTCGATCAGTAAGTGGCTACACTGCAATACAGTAAGTTCGTGGAATTGCAACAGATGATGAAAATTCAGAGGACCTGACAACCCATGAAGATTGAACCGATGTTCAAAGCATCATAAAGATACTCAGGGCAGGAGCAAACGATGAAGGTGACTTTGCAAAGGACAAAACCCAAAAGGCTCACGATGATCGAGTCATCAACTCACATCTTGTTGGATCACGGGTCACTGAAGTCAAAACCATTGTCCAAGTGCATTTTCATCACCTAGTATTGCCTTATCAAGATTACACTAAAATTGTAACTTTCGTCATGTAAATTACCAAAATGATTTGTCGGATGGCGCTGGGTTAACCTATACAAACAAGCACAGGAACCAGAAGCCAGATTACCGAACAATAGGTTTCAAGGTTATGAACCTGGATATCAAACATAGATGCTCACAACTCGCAATTATGCGACTTAGGAGTCAGGAATAAGGATCCATGGCAAAATCCAATCTTTACCTCTAGTTTACAACCTTAATTTCTTCTACGAGCCAGAACCAAAAACCTAGCGCGCGCTGCAGAAGCATGAACTACTCCACGGTGATAAAACCGAAGCAGACCGCGGGGAGAGAGGGAGAAGTTCCGTCTTACTCTGCTGCGGCGGAGGCGGAGGCGGAGGTCCACGGTGATAAAACCGAAGCAGACCGCGGGGAGAGAGGGAGAAGGGGGGGGGGTTCCGTCTTACTCTGCTGCGGCGGAGGCGGACGCGGAGGCGCCGGCGAGCAGGGGCGGCGGTGGGGGGAGGCAGGCGGCGATGGTGGAGAAGCCCTGGCGCTGCTTGTGCTTGGGGTTGGAGGTGCAGTGGATGAAGACGATGCCCCGGCGCTTCACCACCTTGCAGAACCCGCACAGCCGCTTCACCGACGCGCGTACCTTCATCTTCCTCCTCGTCTTCCTCCGGAGATTCTCGATTTGACTTGGGGCAGCGACTGCTCGATCGGGGTTCGCTTGCTCCTTCTTTGGTTAGGGTTTCGCTCAGGAGCTGGGCGTGTCGATGGGCCGGCGGAGTCGAGGCCCATGGGCACCGCCGAGTGTGCTGCCGACTCCAGCTAGAGGATCTTTGCTTATTCCAGCTAAATTATCGTACTATTTCATGCAAAATTATCATAATATTACCTCCTAATTAGGAAGATGCTTACGACTACTATTACATCCAAAAAATATGATTTAACGATTTTCCGTGAAAATCCATTCCAATGTCAAACGAATTAGGATATGTATAAGAGGGTAATGGTAGCTTTCTTTTAGAGTATCTACATAATATCAGCTGACTCTTTATCTCATCATGTAGGATAATTGCTGATGTAGAGGAGGAGAGAAAATAAAACTAACTTGATGGTTTAGAGTCAACCTCACTATCTTTTTACACGGCTACATTTAATGCTAACGCTTTGTATAGAGTAAGTTGAATAGACGATCTATTCTATGCATTATTTTTAATATTGACTCCGAATGATGATGACGTGGAGAAATTGAAGAGTCAACGGCTGAATCTACCTTTGTAGATGCTCTACATATGTCATATAGAATAATTGCTAACTTAGAAGAGAGAAAAATAAGAGAGCGAATGTCTTTTTTTAAACGAACAGTCTACTGAAGTACCTACTATGTGAACTTGATATGTGCCGTGACCTACTCTGCCTTAAGAGGCCTAATTTGAAACGTGAAATTTTCACATAACTCCTGTGGGGTATTACACTTGCTAGTTCTCAAACTATGAATTCCAATTGTGTTAATTGCTTCATGAAATTCAGTAGACAGATTAATTGTACTTATTCATTAGTTTGTTACCAGCAACAACGAGCCATCAGGTTTTTGTTGGTACTTTGGGATACGGTACTACGTCTTCTAAGGAGTCGATCCCCTTTAAGTTGGTGGCCAAGCTCAAAGGTGAGGGTGTTCACCTTCCCGATCGGGTGGCGACCAACAGTTATGTCAGCCTCCTTGGTGTTGGATTTCCAATAGCCCACTTTCCCATCAAGCCCAATCGATCGAGCTGGCTGGTCACCATGCGAGTACCCCCCTTTCGTAAGTGAGAATACGCACTATGAACCATCCATGCTATTTCCACATTTATCTAGAAAAAAGTTAACAAAACATCAAAAGTATTTCAATTCAAATGGAATATCTTTACTCTTATAAAGATGTCAATCAGTGGCGACGGTTCGTACACTTTCTTCTCATACTCATTATGAGATCATCTCAAAATTTTGACAAAACTTATATACACGTGTTGAAGCCTCAATAGATGTCCTCCTCATTCACCGACTCCAAATTCATAAATTCAAATTTACCTAAGATGTTACTTATCACAAATAACTCTCAATTCTACCTGAAAGCTCAATCAAGAGTTGAGACGAATCTGAGGATGTGGTATGCAATAACAATAATTCGACATACTCAATAATCTACTTTGTTTATCTATAGTAACGCATGGGTATTTCACTAGTATCATCTAATTAATAGCATTGGTGGTCGACATAAACTTATGCTACCTCAGTTTTGAAATACTTGCATTTTGGAAGAAACTTTCTTCCTCAAATACCTGTCACGTTTATACTATTTAGTTGGGTGTATGTTTTCACAAACCAGCAACACCGGAGCGGGGACGAAATGGGGGGACAAAAACCCAGAACGAATACAGCACCTCCGCCTCGCCGCCCTCGCTCAGGTACCAAACCCTAAAATATAGGGATCACAATCCCGTCCGTCGACGAGAGGCCGTCATCCGCCGCACTTCCGAAGGCTAAGAGGGCCATCGGAGGCCGGACGGAATGACGAGAGCGCCGGTAGGAGGGAGCACCTCGGAGATTCCTTCGGATCGTCTCTGAACATTGTAGAGAGGAGAAAGGGGAAAGGATTTGGGTAAAGGAGCTCGAAAAATTCAATGGAGTTAGACGCGTTCAATTGACACAACTCGTACAACACAAGGCTGTCTCTCCCTCGCATAAATACAGTGCCACGACCCGAACGCAACACCCAAAAGCCACTGCCTCTATACTTCTCTCTCGCGCCCCTGTTTTTCTCCGTCGCCTTCTCCGGCTCCGGCGCCGGCGAGCCCACCGCGGATCGAGTGAATCCTCCGATCAGGTGAGTGATCCACTCCCCTGGATCCATCCCTCTTCTCTCTCCCTGCCCTTGCGGGCGCGCGCGCTCCTCCATTTGATAGATCCGCCTAGGCGAGTTCGGTTCCGGCGCTGGATCATGTCTCGCGGTAACAGTTTGGTAGATCTCCAAGGGATCCATGTCCATTCCTGCACCGGGATTTCTTCGCCGCGTGGTGGATCCACCTGCGGATCCCGTGCCCCGCCCTTAGATCCCGCGGTTTGGGTGCAGGATGATCGATGATTCCACGGTTGTGCGATTGGGAGCCGGATCTGGTGCGATGCTTGTAGATCTAACGGAATGAGGTAGCGGAAGTGGGGCGAGCGCAGACTGAGATAGCGTTTGACTTGTGGGGTTTGTGTTTTGTGTTGCAGGAGAGGCGAGGCGGGAGGAGGAAGATGGGGCTCACGTTCACCAAGCTGTTCAGCCGCCTGTTCGCCAAGAAGGAGATGCGGATCCTGATGGTGGGTCTCGACGCGGCCGGAAAGACCACCATCCTCTATAAGCTCAAGCTCGGCGAGATCGTCACCACCATCCCCACCATTGGTGAGCCTCGCGTGGTATCTGTATTTTCTTTTATGAGGTTTCTTATGTTGCGAACGCTTAGCGGTACTAGCGGAACGTGCAAATTTTTGGCAATATAATTCCATTTGGTGCTAGTTTGGGTGATAAGTTTGGCAAAATAACAGCTAAAATATAAATGTCAACACTCGGAGCATTTTTGTTCATTAGGATCTCTATACAGGTCACATAGAGTTGTACGGTTATGATCATAGGCATATTGATGAACTGCACTTAAGGCTCAGATTTACGGAATGATGCATTTCTTCTTGTCCATTCATGGACTGATGTATTTCTTTTAAATCATATAAGCAAACCCATAGATGCCAACAAGAAGTTATTGATAGTAATGCTCACTCAATTTTGGAGCAGCTCATGAGTAAATAAAAACCCACTGTAACCAGCAAATAGCCAGCTATGCTGTCACAAACGGCCAGTAACTTGACTTAATGATGGTTATTGTAAATTGAATGCTAGCTTGATATGGAATTGGATCTGTGACATCAGCATAATATCCGCATACCTACAACATGATTTCTCTCATTTTTCTCAGAACTGACTTTCTTCCAAATACAGGATTCAATGTTGAAACAGTAGAGTACAAGAACATCAGCTTCACTGTCTGGGATGTTGGGGGTCAGGACAAGGTACAGGGAGAGCATACTCTGCAGCTTTTGGCACTCCGCACCTTCCAACCATTTTATAACACCGTTCTTTTATGTGCTGCTGTTGATCTCCCACAATGGATTATTTTATTTTTTGCACCTAATTTCCTAGTTGAGGAAGAATATAGGCAACCCTTCCTTTGTTCTATCTCTGAATTTGCCAGGCATCTTTCGATAAAACTCGATCTTATGTTTCCCCTCTGTATAAAAACAGATCAGACCTCTGTGGAGGCATTACTTCCAGAACACGCAGGGTCTCATCTTTGTTGTTGACAGCAACGATAGGGACCGAGTTGTTGAAGCCAGGGATGAGCTCCACAGGATGCTGAATGAGGTAATTCTTAAGCTAGTGACCTTACTGTTTTCTCGGGAAAAAAATACTAGTGACCTTACTCATTCCAATCAACATAACTAGAAATTTCTTGATGAATCACAAAATCACTACTTCTGTGTTTTAGGGAAGGTAGTGAGAAGGGTCTCATCTGCAATACTTATCAGACTTTTTCCTAGTTCAGCAAAAAGTCATACAATTGTTTATTCACTGTGTTTTGTTTTCGTTCATTTTGTTTACATGGCTTAGGGTTAAACTGTTAGCCTCTCGTGGTCTTTTGACCTTTATTTTCTCATTGATAAGAATGTAATTTTGAGTGCCCAAAATTCACATGTCACTGATTGCAGGATGAGTTACGTGATGCTGTCTTGCTTGTTTTTGCTAACAAGCAAGATCTTCCAAACGCTATGAATGCTGCTGAGATTACTGATAAGCTTGGACTGCACTCCCTTCGCCAGCGACACTGGTAGCTACTAGTCCTTCGTTGTCTTTTCTGCATTTCAAGATATCGTCATAATATTTCATCCCTGTCAGTTTCGTTTTACCCTAGCTATCGTATCAAGATGCAGCCATATTTTTATTTTATTTAAAAGGGAGCTTATTTCTTTTTTTGGAGGAAGATGAAATGTATATATGCCCTTTGGCTTGGTAATAGATATGTGCATATTACTTTGGTAATACAACAGATGACTTAATGACTTACTGATTTTCCTGACAGGTACATCCAGAGCACTTGTGCTACAACGGGTGAAGGTTTGTATGAAGGCCTGGACTGGCTGTCCAGCAACATTGCTAGCAAGGTATACATCAACTTTTCCTTTTGGCTCTTTGCAAAACTTTTTCTTCTGGAAGAGGTGTGCCGTCTCAATGGCAACTGCAGGCTATTTATGTTAGTGCAATCTACTATATCGAGTAATAAGTTGCTCTCTGTGGTGTGGTGATAATATATTCCACGATAACCTGCTGCAAATTACAAAGGCTACTGTTTTACCGGTTCATTCATTCTACCAATTTCACGTCCTTGCAGGCCTAAATTTTTATAAGATTTTGGATCAGCTAGGAGCATTGGATGGATCATTCACTGGGTACCTAGGGATGGGTTGGGATGGCATGCTATTCCAGTATGTAATGTGTATTTCCTGAGCTCAACAGTTATTTGAGCTCTTGCTATGATTTCATACTTAAATTGTTCTACTGTATTTTGAGCCCTAAGATGCTTCTGAAGTAAACAGCAAAAGAGAGTTCCGTTCAATTTTATCAGCCTTTGTAATAAGCGTTCTAGCCTTGAAGGTACGCCAGTATTCAGCATCGCTCCACCTTTACTAGTCCGTACCTTACACAATGTCGCAGTGATGCTGCTGATCTTTCGCATTTCTTCACACCTCGCCTAACAATACACGCTAATCAATTTCTGCGCACGCGTGAAAATTTTACACACAAAAAAGGCATACATGTTGTACATTGCTCAAGCTAAGCTTGGATATGGTCATAGCACACCTCGGAATAGCAGATCAGATCAATCGATACGAGCAAGCTGAGAAGGCCCTTGGAAATTATCGCTCAATGCAACGCGCGATATGCCCAAAGGCGGGAGCACACGAACCAAATGAGACTCAACCAGAACACCAATTTTATCAACCGAGCGTGGCAGATTTACATCAACTGCTAACGGCTTGATAAATGCATCCGTTTCAAGTCTGTTGTCATGCTACGGGTTCTATATGGCAAATCCCACATCTCTAGACACAGGTTAAGTGCATCTAGAGTTCTACCCGAATCAGATATATGTCGGCGTGGAATCTTGCGCGATTCCACGCATGTCTACAACATGAGCCACCCAACAGACAATCCACCCCCAGCTTGGAAATGCACACAAACAAGCAGGGCCTTCAGTAGACGAATCTACTCGCCTCTTCCCTTTTATAAGCTATGAATCAATCTTCCATGACCTCTTCCACGGCCGCAGCTGATATCAGTGAAGCTGATTGGATCTTCCCAGCATGCTCCAATCTCATCAGAATCACTCCCCTGGCAGACCAGCAGAGTTAGTATCTAATTGCAGTCTGAAAGAGGGAAGCATAAAGATAGTCCGACAATAGACGAGGCTGAAAATAAGGAACAGCTTTGCTTCTGAAACACTAGACAAAAATCTATAGAAGACAAATATGACGTGCCGAGGGAGATGGAGAGTTACTTTGCCCCACGAGACTGGATGGATATGTCTTTAACCTTGATTCTGTTTACAGTGCCACTGTGGCTAACTAAAACAACCTGCTCATCACTTCCACCGTCGTCTGTAATTGAATTAATAGAAATCAGTAAATGACAGGTTAAAACACAACTTATTTGTGCTTAAGCAACAACAAAAAGGTACAGAAAAGTTACCAGTCAGTGAAACCCCAACGACAAATACAGCAGCTAAGCGACAATCTTGTGGAAGCTGCAAGCCAAAACCGCATGCTATCAAGTACTCCCATTTATTTGCACGTTAAATGTACATGGATGTTTTAAGCATGACAAATTTTGATGCCAACAGAAGCTATAATCCCCGAGATGTGCATCACCATTTTACTCAATTTGAGGTATTCCAGACGAAATGATTGGCTGAACATGATAGACCAGAAATGTTATTATACCTTGTAGCCGTGCAAGCCTACTCTATTAAAATTTGATTGCCGGAAAGCATTTAAGGGCACGCGCTTCCCTAAACCATTTTCAGCTATGAAAAGCAGCCATGGAGGACTCAAATCTCTGACCCTGGAGGAGCATAAATAGTTCAAAGATAATTTGGTCAGTACTTGGGTAGTGGGTAGGGGGAGTATCCAAACTGCAAAGATACAAAAACCACTGTCACGAGGAAACGTCAAACAGGGTACTTCCCACATGTTGGCCTGATGTTCAATTGGAAAACAGTGATCGAAAGGTAAATGGTCATTCGGTTAGTTTACAAGTTTTTGGGTGGAAATTGGCTGTTTTATCAGTTAGTTTTAGGCAGGCAGAATGTCAATAGTGAACTGTATTGAAACATGCTAAATTTCCTATAGTTCAGCTATATGTCATCAATGCATTCAATTTCTCAAAAGGTAATTATATTTTCTTCATATTCTACCAAACTGTTCAATTTTGATAAACTTCATCCGTCGTGTTGCCAATGACGAGCTGGTTTCTGAAATTCTAGGTGCCCAAGTGCCCAACTACCTGCTGATATGTCTTTCAGGCATTTTATGCATCGTGGCTGGAATTATATCCATGGATGCCATCTTGTCACCTTCTTTTAGCTTCATCGCACCAACACCTCTCGTTTTCCTTCCAAGGGCACGAAGCTGGGATGTAGAGCAAACAAAAATATGAATAATAAATCGTCAATGATTGATAAAGCATGAAAATGGTAGACACGTGACAGCGGGCAAACAAATTCCAAGAGACTAAATATCATTTACTGAAACTCAGAAAATGACGAGCCATTTTCATTTAGAAGTCAGTATGATCCAAGAAACAGACAATAAAAGAACAGGAAAAAATGAACCATAGTTCGTAGAGAACATGAATTAAATATTATTGCTTGCCACCTATGAAACATTTATCCCCAGCAGTATAACACAATAAACAATATTCTCGTACTTGCTGAAATTAATGATAGGTTTTATAGAAAATTAAGGGCAATGATATTTCAGAAGTGGCATGTTCAGCCTAACTATTTATGAAAAACAATTTGCAAACATGTGATTTGAGAAATCAAAATGAAGCCCTAAGATTTTGTTCTCAAGCATAACTTTGGATCATAGTGAAGACCAATCAAGATAATGTATTCTCCACTTGCTGCAGTCTCCATTGGTTATTGACTCATTGGACCTCGCAAGCGTCAGTTAATCACAAAGTACAATCCAAACCGAGATGCATATTTGTACCCTACCTTATTGCAAGTGTTGACTATAACCATCCCTTTTTGTGAAGCCAAAGCAACAAGGTCGTCATCCCCACAAAGACGGACCCACCTGAGCTCATCACCGGGAACCTACATGTTAAGATAGTAAAGGATATATCACAAATTCACAATAACCCAAAAGTATGTTATGCAGAAGAGACGCAGACACATGAGACAGTATACCAGCTGTATTGAAATGATTCCAGTTGACCTGATTGCTGAGAAAGCTTTAAGAGGAACTTTCTTGATATAACCATTAATGGTCAGCATCACTAGATATTGGTCTTCCCCAAATTCACTCACAGGAATGATGGAGGTTATTCTCTCCCCTTCAGACAAAGAAAGCAGCTGAACAGAGACAAAATCAAAACAATGGTTAGATATACCATCTGCTAAGTTGCATTAGACTGGCGAATTAACATCCATAAGCCCTGTACCTGTACTAATGGAGTCCCAGCAGCAGTTCTTGTACATTCAGGTATCTTATAAGCACGTGCTGAGTATACTATTCCCTTGTCACTGAATCAAGCACCATTCCAGTTACGATAGAGCACAAAATGGAACAGAACTTAAATTTAAATGCAGCCAAGCGATGCAAACTGCTTCAAATGTGATAAACATATTTCAGGAGTATATTTTGTGGTTTAAACTTTCAAGATGCCATCTAGTTGATAAATTGCCATAGCTTACAAAGGCTTATTGAACTGTCACTATTCCAGTCAAGCTGTAAGCAATATTAATTGAATGAACTTGCAGGTGTCTCAGTAGAACATGAACTCAGGTATGTAATTCGGTAGGCCCTACAGTGTTGCACTCCTGTAAAATTAATTTTGAGAGTGTCTTGAATCAAACAGACAAACTGGACACCACATAACTCTGCCACGTAATACCAGTCAAGTACTATCAAAGGTACAAGGCAACCAACAACCCTATCAGGACAAGGCGGCCAGGCCTGCCAAGAGCTGACAACTGCCCACCGTATTGGCCAATTTCTGGTGAAACCTGGGCATTCCAAGTAAGATTCCAAGATTCCAATCTTACTGTTTCAAAAGTAATCCTGAAACAATATTTTTCTACAACAACGATGTAAAACTCAACAACACTAGTAGTAAATTGTTCATAACTCAGCACAAACAGTACCAACCCCTAATGGGACCAGCCAGTTAACAAAATACCAATCTCCTCAGCGGTAAAACTAGTGATAGACAACAACTCAAGAGTTTTGCAAACCCAGCATGAAACCATATTCTGAATATCAAGCCAAAAGCAAGCACAAGAGATCAACGGAAAAATATTCTGTCATCACAACTTCACATAAAACTCTCTAATGGCGACTTTATTAGTTTTAATACACAGTGCTCACATGTCACATAGAACTCCAAGTCATCTGAACTTCTAGAACATGCAGCTGAGATGTTCCGTCAACACTTTTTAGAAAGAACAACCAATAACGAAGGCAAATAATTGGGATACAACTTTTTTTACCATGCTAAAGATTTAATGAAAATAATGTGACCTGGTTCACATACCTGAAATAAAGAACATGATCATGTGTTTGGCAGACAATGAAATCGGACATAGTGTCATTCGTTCGCATCTTTCCAACAGATTTTCCAATTGTTCCTCGGTGTTGTAAATTGAAGGTGTTGGGGTTCAACCGCTTAAGATAGCCTTTCCCACTAAGAATCTTCAGGTGCCAGATGTTTTATCAAGTGAAGAGAGGTGCAAAAAAAAAGAATAAGGAAATACCTATCTAGGTCCATAGGCATACATAAATACAAAATTGTGTTTCTCACCAAAAGCATTTCCTCGTTAGGAATAATATCAATGTCATCAACTTCACTGTTTTCTGAATCTTCTAGGAAAGAACGTCGTGGGGTAGCAAATTTATTCTTTAAATCAGCTGCTTCTTGTTCAATAAGCTAATACACCCACCAGAAAAAAGAGTTAACAACTGGAAGTGTAATAAGATATTTAGCCCAGAAAGCAAATCAGTGTGGACACTGGTTTATTAACAGCTAAGAAATTTCAAAGCTATAATGCTTTTTTTACGAGAAGTAGAAGAGAAAAGCACATTACAAGAAAAGTGAAAATACTATTGAGTATTGACTGTACAGTGGCTTGAATATGCATAAACTATGCTCGATCAGTCAAAGTCAAAACTAAACTAGATATCCTGCATAACAGCAATGATGTTAGTTTTTCACCAATTATATGAAGTTACAGCAATGATACCATGACAGGAAGGACCATAACATGGATCATACATATCAGTGTCCTCTGTGCTGACTAGTAAACCTGATCCCAAAGCAAGGTAATCTTTTGCCTAACCATGCTATTAATTTGATCAGGATAATTACCGTGCAAAGGATGGCCAGACGACACGGTTTGAAGGGGATTAGGGTATTAAAAGGGGGAAATAGATTGGGATGAGAGAACCAGAGGGATGACTCAACTTGATCCCTGAGAACTTGAAAGGAACTTATCACTTTACATATAATATTGTACAAGGAAAATAAACCCAACTAATAACAAAGAAATTAATTATTCTTGTCTCTAGTTCCTAGCTAATGTTGCACCAGTGACCACAACATAATTAATTCCCAAAACATGGTTAACTGATGAAGACAGACGCACCTCATGCACAAGAGGGATTTGAATTGGATAAACGCCACTGAAACCACCACCAGTTCGAGAAATGCCATTACAAATACTAGAGACTCTCCAAAACACCATTCCTCGGTATCTTACAAATATTGGAAACAAGTGCTCTCTATTGAAGAGTATATTGGCCAACCTTTCCCGATTAGTTTGAGCTTTTTAGTGAACTGATTGGTGCATGAAACTCAATATGTTATCAGAGCCAAGAGGTCTTGTGTTCAAGACCTGGTTGATGCTATTTAAAAATAAATAATAAAATACAGCCGGCTTTCGGCCCACGTCTTGGGCCTAACTGCCTGAGGGAGCCAAACATAAGGGGGAGTATTACGTATGAGTATATTGCCCACATTTCTCGATCAATTTGAGCTTTGGGGCGAACTAATTGGTGCACGAAACTCAATACCCTTATCTTCTTTCTCTTGACAAGATAACTCTCTATGGCCTCTGCCTTGTTGAGTTGCTCACCACGTTGTCGTCACACCCGTTTACATGTGACTCAGCAAGCTCTTGTTGCAGTGCACATCATACAGCTCGTAGTGATCTAGGACTGGATACAGAGGACTTGGGCTGGACAGCAAATTCAGCCATCCTCCGGTGACATGGCTGCATCTTCATTGGTGGTAAAATAGCGAGGCAGTTGTCGCAGTGATGAAGGCAGCTAATGCAAGTTCCACGACAACCATGAAAGGCCAAGCGCCGAGCTACACACATGCGATGGAGACAATAGTGGACTGTTGGGTGAACTTCATTTTCTAATAACAAATGGTTGTTGACATGTGCCTGAAGGTTTTAGTCACTGGAGCTGCTCTTGTATTTTTTTTGCTCGCACCTGCAGCTCCGGTGTGGCAGAGGAGCTGGCGGGATATGGCATGGTCAAGAGGAAGAAGATGAGGATAGTTTAGTAAGGTACTAGCAGAAGACGGATAGGACTGGCATTTTGAATACTTCATTGCCCGCAATGGCAATTTTGAAATCCTAATGAGTAGTAGCATTCTCAAACTAGTGACAATTGTAATGGCATTTATCCAAACTTCTTAGGAAAAATTTAATGGAAATAACATGGATAGCCCCATAAAATGAACCCTCCAATATATCTATGAATCAGGAGTTAAGTGACACAGGCAGTCAGATGAAATGATGGAGAAATGACCAATGTTTTATAACCAGGTTGTTATGTTCTCGCATGTTAACACATTGATATTCTTTCCCAACAAATTTGCCGAGAACTTTGAATCAATTGTTAATATTTTTTTCTATCTTAAGAAAAGCATTCATAGTGTTCAGAAGAAAACACTGTATAACGTAGATGGTAGTTAACATAGGCACCATATGAAAATAGAGCAAATAAAAGTGAAAAAGCATACAGAAAGAGCTCAAGTCTTTGTGAAGAGGCTAAAATGCTGAACCTGAAACATAAGCTTCTTGCTTGAGAGGAGCTCATTTAACTTTGAAATATCCTCCGACAAAGAATTAGCTTCATCAATGAACTTTTTCCGCTGCAACAAACAGAGGCCTGTTCAGCTTCTCTAAGTAGGGGAAATGGGAAATAATTTTGATTGGTAACTGTTACGATAATGAAATCTAAACACAGAAACCTCAAGGGAAGTGAGTTTCCTTAGTGTGATGTCCAACAGAGCTTCTGCTTGCTTCTCAGATAGACCATATTCTGCACAGGTAAAATATACACAACGGATCTGTCAAAAATATATATAATCAACCAGTGAGCATTTTAATGGTGTGCCTACACTTCCAAAAGAAAATAGCACGTTATTTGATATTTACTACTCTGCAGAACTTAATGTGTTCAGTACATGAAGAACCATCTGCGTAGGTGATTGTTCTCTTTAGAAAATAGCACTTGCTCACAAAAAGGCAGTGTTAACCATGATGGAAAATCGAAAGGATAAGAATGCAGTGGAGCTAGAGGCCAGCTTCTGTGCAGAAATCAAGATCAACTATGCATTTCTTGATTTTTCATAATAGTTTAACCTAGGACAATATTAATAAATAACAAGTGCCACATAGTGCCCTTCTGCTGCAAATTTACATAACGTAGGAAAAACTGTACCACATTTAGCTGTGCATTATAAATAATAGGAAACTGTAGCTTGAACACAAGTTTCTCTACCATGGAGTCTCAAGGAGAAATCAGATAATAAATACACCTAAGCTTATTTGGGCAGCTTACAGCGGTGAGCTGAAGATAACCAGTAAAATGTTAGATATGTTTTATAGCTGTTTTAGGTTTCCTTATACAACACCTCTACATGTACTATATATTGGCCTAGAGCTCATGGGAATACACAAGTTGCTATTCCTCCTAACATGCTATCAAGAGCCGATTATGATTCTAAGATCGCTTTTTTCATTCGACCTCCCGTTCGATCTCTCCACCAGCACGCCGCAACTCACTCCTCCCAACCACCATGCCGGTACACAAGTTGCTATTCCTCCTAACATAAAAATCATTCAACCAAGTGCTTTAGGTGGAACTGTAGTTGAAGTGTAGAATTAAGGTGAGAAGCACAGAAAAATAAGGAGGTGGTGAGGATTACAGCATTGAACAACTTCTAGATTCACATGGAAAGATCTGCATTGTAACTAAACGAAGTAATCCTGACGAAATAGAACTGGAAGACGTTACCCTTGACTAAAGCCTCCTTTGCCATGGTGTGATTTGATGTTTCTCTTATTGTTTGAATTACAGAATCCAAATTGTCAAGACCAACAACAATGCCCTGCAGGACAAAGTAAATTAACCATTGACCTTTCACTGTCCAAACAAGGTTACATATCCAAACGATTTACCTCCACAATATGTTTTCTTTCTAGAGCTTGAGAAAGCCTAAACTTTGCACGCCTTTCAATAACAGAACATCTGAAGTCAAGAAACGCCTAGAGCACAATCAATATTAAATTGGGCAATTAGGTCAAAGTTCATAAACTGTAAGATCATTTATGCTAGTAATGAATCATAGTTCTAAGCAGGAATATGTACCATAAGGAATTAAAGATACTAAATGCACATAAAATTTGTAAGGACTAGACTATGGGGTGCTAACTACAATTGCTCAGTGCTAAATCCTGAAGGCTTTTCCTCAAAGATAAACTCCATAAGTTTAATTTCAATAGGAAAAGGTCCATTTTAGACCTTGAACTTTGGTATGAAGTCCGAGATGAACCCCCAACTATAAAAACAAGATACCTTGAACCCCTTTCAAAACTGATTCACTTTGGACCCAAAGGCGGTTTTGAGGATTTCGCTGACATGGCATATGATGTGCACGGTTATGCCAATGTGGCACATGACATAGCTGACAACATAAACGGTTTTGAGGGGGAAAATCCAGACAATTTGAAAGTATCAGAAAAATGTGAAAAAATCAGAAATTTTTAAAAGTTCAGAACTATGGAAATTTCAGAAAAACATATGTTTCCACTTATTTGAATTTTTGGACAATTGGCATGAATTTTCTGCATTTTAAAAAAACATTCACTAATATTCAGCTTCTAAATACTCTTAAGGTTATATCCAACACTTTTGGATCTAGTTAGAAATTTTTCTAAGCTCAAATTTAATTGCAAGGTTTAAATACATGTGAAACCATATATTTCTGATTTTTCGAATTTCTGAAAAAAAATTCATCAAACCGTCAACTTTATCAGCCACCTCATGTGCCACATTGGCAAAACCATCCACGTCATATGCCACGCCAGCAAAACCACCCTTAAAAACCAGATTTGGGTTCAAAGTGATCCAGTTTTAAAAGTTGAGGGTCCAAGATATGTTAGCGGTTTAACTGGGAACTTGTATCAAAGTTCAGGGTCCAAATTTGACTATTTCCTTTTCAATACTGTCCAATGCTAGGTTAATGTCATGGTATTAAGTATAGCACATAAGCATTTGCAAATTGAAATGGAATCAACATATATGCTCTAGTACAACATCTGGAAAGAAACAAAAATACTGAGTTTGTTGATCATAACATGGAATGGGAAAGGATAGGATCACATGAACATCACAGCACCTGAAGAATTTCCTTCAGACCCATCAATTTTGGATGCCCATCAAGAATACTGAACAAGTCAAGGAAAAAATTAGACGTAAGAATCTAAGACAATAAAGTTGCTTGCAATCTTAGATTTCAACGACAGCAGTAGAAAATAAATTGTAAATAGTATAATAAGAATATTATAAAGAGCTCAGACACGCTGACCAAGATCTAAAATATTTTATTTCGGTCATCAGATTGTCGGCATATGGGGATGCATGCATGCTTGATATAAGGTCTTTAATAACTGCTGTTATATTAAATACTAAACAGTTGCGGCAATTATTTTATTGCAGTGGTACTTGTCATGCTTGACAAATGTATTTGCATCAAATGTAGTCTCCATATGCGATTGCTACTAGCTATGCTTTACTATTTTTTGCAAATAAGTTGTTAATGCATGGTATGGATGCTTTTAGTGACTAAGGGTGTAACATCATTAACACAGTCTCCCTACCAATTCTACGTTTGATATTTGCTGCAGATACATCTCAATTATGGCAGTTTTAAGACTCAAAGTAGCATTATTTTGTTCAAATGGCTTGTGCTACTAAAGATGTTAGATATGTCAAGCTGAAAAAATTTCAGCATTTTTTAGCTTCCCGTATGCTATCTCTGTTAGGAAATACATGACGTTTTAGAAAGTGTGCAATAAACATTTTCTAACTTTGACCAGTAATATATACAAAATTATTTAGATTTGTCGGATGAAAATAGCATAATTAGATTTCTCATGAAAAATAGTTTCATAATTTTATAATTTTGCTAACATATTCATCTGCAAAGTAACGGTCAAAGTTGCATATTGGGGATTATGCCCATGTCCAAAACGACATGTAATTACGAATGGAGGGAGTACTTTAGAAATTGGAATGGTATAAAACATCAGAAGCTATAGTTGCTATTTCCTTGATTTTTCAAGCAATCAACATAAGGACGGTGACTCTTTTTCGAACTAAAAGTGCACAGAGACGAAAAGCTGAGAATGGGCTAGTACTATGATTCAACGAGAATTATCGGCTAGCAAATTTAATAGACAAGCATATGTGCTATATTCCCTTATAACAAAGAATAACGCAGTTGGTTGACATAAATATTTGGGAAAGCACGTTAAAATGGTTTAACAATATACATTTTGAAAAAACAAAACGAGATAATATCCTAAGTCTAATGAACAATACCCTAGAGGAAAGAACATCATATTTGTATTAATAGAAAGTTGGAAACAGAAGCACTATCAAGGTAAATTAAGCAAAGGAGCAACATCAGAAAAGAAAATGAAGAACCAATTCCACATAAACAAGGGTCTTACTTTTGACAATAGAACACATGACCAAACAAAATAAATCGTTAAACTGAATAAATGGTTAAAGAATACTTACGCTACCATGTTGCAGCTAAAACTAGACTGCAAAGCTGTATGACGGTATAGATTGTTCAGGACTATGGCAGCATCTGCACCTCTTTTCAGCTGGAACAGTGTGCAAGAATAGTGGATTCCACATAAACAATAGTAGATTCCACATAAACAAGATAATTAGTATCCTTGGACCCTGGTTAATTCAGTCTTACCATGAAGAAGATAAGCTCAGTGCATAGAAGATAGAGTCAAAGGTGATAGTGCAAACCTCAATTACTACACGCATTCCAGAGCGGTCACTTTCATCCCGAATATCACTGATGCCTTCTAACACCTGCAGTTATTAACGAAAATTGGGTTGCTCGTTCGTAGTGGTGGTAGCAATAATAGGATTCACATTAAGCTTAAGTTACGACCAACCAGCTAGCTTATGTCTTGGTTTTTTATGGATAAACTCAACACCCACAGGCCACAGCAAGAATAGTGAACTACCCTAGGTTCAGGAAAGGGAAAAAAAGAACACCTACATGGTTACACCCTTTTCTCTATCCTGAAAGAGCATAAGATAAGAGAAACGCAACTAATGCTGTCCCAAATGAAGTTTACCTTTTCTTCAACAAGCTCAGCTATCCTTTGGACAAGAGTGGATTTGTTTGTTTGGTATGGAATCTGCATATAAGCATACAAAATTACAAATTACAGAATATGTTCCCTGTTAACTAACCAGGTATAGCAAGACTGCCCAGAAAAGCAACCAGGTACGAAAAGAAATACCAAAGTTGCTCTGAAAACAATAACGTGCAAGCGAACCTCTTTAATTATAATAGCAGTGCGCTTGCTTTTCTCATCAATTGTTTCGATATCGGTTTTGCCTCTCACAACAACTCGACCACGCCCAGTTTTATAGGCTTCCAAGATGCTATTTAAGCAGAAAAGATTGCAAAATATAGTGGCTTAGAGCTGAAACAGTAAAGACAAATAAGACCAAAGAAAAAAGAATTAAGTACCCATGATTTCCCATAATTATCCCTCCTGTAGGAAAATCAGGACCTGGCATGCATTCTAGTAGTTCTTGGAGCTTGCATATGACAGAAAATTGCAATCAAGATTATGATAAATCTATAAATGTAGAAGCAAAAGAAATTATAGTAATTGAAGTGAACAGAACTACAGAAATTCATTTAAGAGCAACATTCCACTCCTGTGAATCTAAGAATTTATGCTACCATGACTACACCATGTTATTGGTTTGTTGATATTTTCTTTAGCGAACATGCAAAAGCTTTGCATCTACTTTTCTAAGAAGAGAAGCAAAACAAACAATTACAAGAGTTTGCCACCAAGATACAGGCATCAAACACTTAGATTAAATGTGTATGCCTTAAGTGATGCACCGAAACAAGACAATAATTTGAAAAACCATGAACCTTAGAAATACATGGACTTGCAGCTACTTAAAAATATAGTGTCATTGCTTCTACAGCTCAGAGGCATGAATGTGTAAATTATACATTTCAGTTTGACCAAAGAAGCTACTCCAACATTCAGCTACTAAGGTCAACCATTCAGAAGGCTTTCCAGACATAATTCAAAACCAGCATGACAGCACCTACAATTCGCCAGTAGACCTAACATGCTACATCAGCAAGTCTGGGCAGGGGTGACGGCCCACTACTAGTCCTGGCCCTACTGTCTTCTACCAAAGAACCATTCAATGTTCTGAACACAACAGAATGAAGTCCAGACAACAAGTATTGCAATTCTACTTCCAAAGCTTTGATCATGATCAGAAGAGGGAATATGACCATATAAGTCAACATGCTAAACAAAGTTCTGTTTCCTCAATTTATGTGAACATTCATTGATAAATTCTACCAGTAAAGGTCCACCAGGCATCAGCTAAGTGCTTAGCCAGTTGTGCCACTACCGACCAATAAGAGGTGCTTATTTATGGATCCATCATGCTATGGACTATGATGCTATTAACAGACGAATAACAAAAAGGAGACAATGGTAGAATGCTTACTGTAGCTTCAGGGTTTGAATTACAACAGAGAGTGCATCAACAAGTTCCCCCAGATTATGAGGAGGAATATTTGTCGCCATTCCAACCTGAGACAACACATTAGAAAGAATCAGTTCCAGAGCTTCATGCTTTCTTTTTTGCATAAATAGGTGCTCAAATGAGTAGAACTCTTCTTAAGCTTATAAAAGAACTCGTACTGCAATTCCAGAAGATCCATTCAACAATAGTGCTGGAACACGGGCTGGCAACAGAGACGGTTCTTTCTGTGAGTTATCAAAGTTTGGGACGTAGTCAACCTGTCCAATGACAAACAAGTGGTGTGAAATGGGTAGGAAAAAGGAACAACCACACACACAAAGAGAGAAAAACATAAAAGAACTGAAGCGCAAAAATATACTGTATTCAGCTCCAGATCAGTCAGGAACATGGCTTCTGTTAATGGCTGCAAAATAACAAGATGATCCATCAGAAATTTGTCGGTGAAAACATGAAACAAAATCGAACTACCAACATTGAGAAAGACTTAATGTCCACATGTCACACATACATACATAAACTCATCGGATAACATGTAATTGGCTGTGTATCCCCCATTCTCCCCTTCTTTTACAAATGGTGTGTTCCTAATTGCCATACATGAACAATAAAGCTATTCTAGCGGGCAAAAGAATGCCTTTGATCTGCCAAGGTACATTTCTTTGAGGTATATACTGTTTAATAAGAAATCCTTATGGTACTTCAGGTGTAGTTGATATGGCGGACTAGGCGATCACAGCGCTTGACAGGCACCTAGAACAAGGTGGGCGCCTAATCGTCGCCTGGGCGGCATAATGCAAACATAAACAACTCGAACAGAAAATTGGGAGGTCAGTGTCAGTACCAACAAACAATGGCTTTTAAGGAAACCACAAAAGATAACAAATAATTAGTAATAAAGAAGGGTTCTGAGATGTTTTCACATTGAATAAAGAAAAAAAAGGCAAAGAAGTTATTTAAATGAAAATTTAGAACAATGAATGAAAAACATCCATGTGACAGCTTCAAGAAGTGAAGCTACAATGTTGAACACACATGGTGATGTCTAACCATGTATCCTTACGGCCTATGAAAGAAAAACAAGAAACCGACTACAAAAGCAAACCCACAAATAAAAATTTCAAGACAGTGGAACACAAGCCAAAATAAAAAGAATCAAATGTTGGCTTACTTAACAAAATTTAAATGAACTAAAACCTACATCCAAGCGGCACTCTGTGTATCGCATTGCAGCAGGAGGATCAGCATCTATTGAGCCAAAGTTACCATGTCCTTGAACAAGTGGATACCTCATTGAGAAGTCCTGCAAGATTGCATACAAAGAAGGCTCAGCAGTTATAATAAAGTGAGGAAATCTCACATATGTGATGCAGCCTCCGTTGACAGCAGACTGAAATAGTGAAAGCCAAAGTAGGAACTATTCACAATCATCTGGAGTGTAAATTAGTTTAAATTGAAAAGATGGGATATGACTAGAAATATTTTGAAGTGCAATTTGAAATATGTGAGCACCTGTCTAACATGAACTGAACTGTTACTGTTATTTTCATATCATTAATACTATAATGCACTTTACAAAAGTTGTACAATCACTAATATTGGCTCCTAGTCATGAATATCTAAATTGCCATAGACTGCAAGTACCCAAGTTTAAATGAGGATCGATCAGCATCTGCTTATTGGGTAGACCCAGAAAGGGGAATGTGTCTGGTGCAATTCATGAATTTTACAGTTTATGTCATTCCTTCATGAAAGCAAATAATAATAATAAAGAGAATAAGAAAATAAGTGTTTCAAGCCTAAGCGAAAGATAGAATGTTGTCTTGCCATAACCTATGTACTTAAGCGAACTAGCGAAGTAAGGCGAAGAATGGCTTTGTTCAAGCCCAAGTCAAAATCTATCTCTGATAAAGCATTCAATCTTTCATCTTTATATTCATTATCTGCTAGACACACAGACCAATCAAACTGAACAGATGACCCGTCAATATAATTATGATGATGTCACGACACCAGCCACCCTGTCCTGATGGCCACCCTGTCCTGATGGGGGGAACTGACCGCGGTATTCTTTTTTAAGCTTAGACATTAATATCTTTCACATAACCATAGAAGGATATATTAACACATTAACATAATAGCATCTCCACGGTATGTTACCTGAGCCATTCGCACTAAGGTTTCATAAACAGCCGAATCTCCATGAGGATGGAACTTACCTAGTACCTGCAAGAAATAAGAAAAGTTTATGTTGGTACACCTAGGCAGAAAGGCATCACGCAAAAGCACAATATTGTTCAACAATGCGGATATAGGTATCTACATATATCTCGAGAAGAAATTAAAATTAGCTAAAAGTGGGAAGATGTTTTCATTTAGCAAGAGGTAAAAAGGTAATGCTACCCTGTGACATTATCTAACAACAGATAACACTTTTTGCTAATTTGATTTACATTGTGCCATTTGCCAATATATCAGTATAACCATATCAAATTAGGCAGCTCATTCTTCAACCCAGCCAAGGAGATTATGTAATCTTTGGTCCTACCGTAAGGTTAACGGATCAAATAGAAGAAAATATATACAAATTTAGCTAGATAACTCCAGCATATGTGGGCGGGCTATAAAAGACAAACATGAAATGCAGTTTTGATACTATTGATTCTGCAGCAAAATAAGCATGCTGCAACTTGATATTTGCTATGAAATAAACTGAAAGTCTGATCGAAATGGTAGAACAACATGTGCATGCTCCAAAAGCACATTCATTTTAGTGTACTGATTATTGGCTACGTCTGCTGTTATATGATACCGTAAAAGCGCATAGCTCGTTCACCATGAAGGTGCAATTCAACGAAAAAAATAACACCTATTATCTTATGGTCATACCACAATAGCTGCAGACTGCTTGTTTTATAGAGCAAAGTTTAACAACTTTCAAGCACACCATGAGAATGAATTTTCTTTTTGTGATGGCGATATTTTGGAAAGTGCTTTGATGAATATTATTGTTAAATAAAAATTTAAAATCACCATTACAGTGTGTCCACAACATCAAAATTCTAGGGCAGAGGGACTAAGGAGGGAGGGAAGGCAGGGGCATGCCTGGCTACCTGACGATTTGATGGTTTCAAAGTACATGTTAGTGTTTCTACTGATTTTTAGAAAATATAAAAGCCCATGAATTTAAACATTCTATAAAAACACGTATGTAAACCCCAATATGGCATCACCACTTCCATTTCCAAACTCCATGCAAAATCATTAAGTCAAGACTCTCCATTACATGGTGTAACGGCAACACTATGATCAGCACAAATCACTTGATTGGGCAGGCACTATGCCATTCTCCTACCCAAGTCCTATGAAGACACCAAAGAAACAAAATCCATCTAAGCAATCTCCGCTAAGTTAACAAGTAAAGCAACAATAATTCTCCAGATCTAATTCTGAAATCCAAAGATGTTTAACTCTCTTTTGGGAATTAAGCTAAACCACTTAGTTTTGGGTTCTTTTAAGATCCTTAGTTTGGGGTTTTCGGTTAATTGTGATGTAGGAGTCATCAAAACATCCTTCTATGTCACTACAGCCTACTTCACAGAGTTGTATCAATTTGAGCCGGCATCTAAACTGGACCGTCAAATCACACAATCAATGATTCGTATCGGGGATTGATAAAATTAAAATCTGTCCTTCTCGCATGGTAGTAAATTGAAGGTCATTCTTTCTCAAACCTTTGTGCAACTGTAATAGGACTACAGCAGATTCTTCCCCTTTTTTGCTCGCACCCAAGACCCAACCAACTTGGCAAAAACGGAGCTCTTCCCAATCCGCTGTGACGGGATAAACATTGCCACCTTGCTTCACTCATTCCCCGTGACAATCGCCAATTTCCCCGGAAAATACTTGGGTTTGCCTCTACACTTTATGCGCCTCTGCAAAGTTGATTTCCAACCTCTCATTGATAAGATTAGATCGAGACTTACAGGATGGAGGGGGGGAATCTCTCAAGGACTGGTAGACTTACACTGGCTAAATCAGTGCTAACCTCTACTGCTACCTACCATCTAAACGTTTGAAGCGTGCCGAAATGGGCAACAACCAAAATAGACCGAATCTCCCAAAGCTTTATCTGGAGGGGCGAGGATACCATATCAGCCTCTATGGGGGACTCTCTCATCAATTGGAGGACTGTTTGCCAACTGAAATCGCTAGGGGGCCTCGGCACTATGGATCTTAATCGTTTTGGGAGAGCCCTACAGCTGCGCTAGCCATGGTTTCAATAGATGGATCCGGAAAGGCCATGGAATGGAAAGCATCTCCCTTGTGACATCTCTGACTGGAACCTCTTCCGGGCTTCAACGACTATCTCAGTCCATAATGGCGAAAGAACACTCTTCTAGAGTGATGACTGGATAGGAGGTTCCCCCTTACGCCTACGGGCGCCAGATTTGTTTCTGATTGCCACCAAGAAAAATAGAACTGTTGAAAAAGAGTTGGAGAATGGCACGTGGACTTCTGTTGTGGCCCGCATTAACAACCCGACCCACCTTCTGTAGTTTGTGGACCTATGGAACCTGCTCCAGGATGTTACCTTGGACCAAAACCACCCAGACTCCATCAGCTTGAACCCGAGTGCCACAGGCAACTACTGTGCATCCTCTGCCTACATGGCACAGTTCAATGGGAGTTTTGTGAAATTCGGCATGACCAAAATGTGGAAGGCAAAGTCAGAACCAAAGTGCAAGCTCTTCTCTTGGTTATTCTTGCACGGACGCATCCTGACGGTTGACCGTCTTGCAATAAGGGGATGGCAGCATAAACCCTCTTGTCAGCTTTGTCTCCTCACAGCGGAGGATGCCACACACCTGTGTAAGGATTCCCCTTTCACCATTGTGGTTTGGAACACGGTGAACAATTGGCTACGCGAAATGGCAAACCCTGCTCCATCAACCTTTAGTACCATTGATCTTTGGTGGGAGGCTATTTTAAATCATGAAACAAAAGACATGTAGAGCACTAGAAGATTTCTACAATGGAATATAGCAAATGACAATGCTAGTAGTGTCAATTTCTTGAGTGAGTAATCCGCAAATGGAAGTGTATGGGGTTCTTTGTTTCTTTGTCCCCTAAAAAACAAATAATCATGTAAATCGTGCCCATTTTTCTCCTTAATAGAAAGGCAGTGCTCCTGCCCATATTGTCGGGGAAAAAAAGACCCAACCTCACACCACCCCGGCACCCCCCACCCCCAAAAAAGGTTCCAATCCCAATTACAGCCCCTCCCCCAAATTTCTAACCAATACTCAAAGAAGCTGTAAACATGAGCATTATTTGTACGATACAATATCTTCTGTACAATGGAAGGAAAAAAACCTATAGCATGGTACAGCAAGGGGGGAAATACTATATGCTTCAATCTTCCATAATATAAGAAGTTCCTTCTTGCGTACCTCACCAACAACTCTGGCACATTTTCTGTATGGCCTACGAGATGCAAGACCCATCTCATGCATTGCATAGCTGCAGAAAAATTTAAGAAATTCCCCCAAATGGGATGGAGCAAGGTCAATAAAAATACTAGAATGAAACTAATCGGCAAAATGTGCTGGGGAAGCACTAGTCGTACAAATAACTTCAGAACTGGAATGTGCCTCCAGTATTTCTTCAGAATTTGAAGTCTAGACATCAAGCATCTTCTGATGCATGTCAGAGTAAGAGTACAGATGTTATGTAAACCTAAGATACTTCAGAATGCAGATCAGCTCAAGAAACAGATTCAGGAACCGCACAAAGTTATTCAACAAACAGACGGTAACAACTCGATTGCTTAAGTCAATACTCTTAAGGGTGATTAACAATGCTTCTTCACTGGAAATAACAGACTGATATGACTTATCAAACAAGCTAATATTGCCACAATGGACATCAAGGTTTCTCTTACAAAGAGGTGAGAATAAAATCCATGTCTAACTGCATTCAACAATGAAGAACCCCACATCGATCCAACATATGAACAAAGTGAGAAAACACCAAATTACCTAGAACAATTTCACAACTATAGTATATGCGCTCTACATTATGTACAATTCGTACTTCTTTTCAAACCCAAATATGTTGGAACATTTCTGTTCTTATAGCAACAGCAACCATTGGACAACCCAACCATTTCTCTGCCACTAGAGGTAGTTCCTACTTACTTACTTCCAAATCCTGCAGTCTACAAGCATGTGGCAAAACCAAACTGTCCATAAACTTACACCAAACTATTAAAGAGTAGCATGAATTAACGAGATGGTAAAGCAAAGGCTCGATGTTGCAATCCAAATATGATATGGATGTTGAACAAGTTAGACGACCCAGCTCTAAACCAATCACTTCAACCTAGCTTGTCAGCATATCGAAGCACACCCAATCAACCAAAACATACTTTAGAAACATCTAAATCCCATGAAGCTCTTAATCCAACACGACAAGCCACGCACTAAACAGGTGGGGTAAACGATGAGGAGAGAGAAAAGACAAAAGCTCACAGTATTCTGCGGTGGACGGGCTTGAGCCCGTCGCGGACGTCAGGGAGCGCGCGGCCGAGCAGCACCGACATGGCGTAGGCCATGTACGCCTCGGTGGCCTCCTTGTGAAGCTCCACAGGCACAATCCGCTCCTTTACCGCCACCCCCTCCCCGCCCGCGTTCGCCGCGGAGCGCTCATCGTCGCGGTCCCGGCGGCGCGCGCGGATGGGCCGCTCGGAGCGCGAGGAGGTCGAGGAGGAGAGGAGCCGTAGGGCGGGCGCGGAGACCCCCGCGGCGGCGCGGCGGCGGGAGGCGGCCCCGGCGGCGGCGATGAGGGAGGCGGAGGGCCCGAGGAGGAGGCGCGGGAGAGGGAGGCGGAGCGCGGCTGAGAGAGCCATCGCCGCAGGAGGAGGAGGGAGCGGTGGAGATGGCGGCGGCGAAGCTACTGCTGCGACATTGGAGGCGGAGGTGGCGGTGGAAATGGCGGAGGTGGGGTGGGTTTTGCGAGGGTTTTGGTTTTGCAACTTTTGGATTGGGGTCGGGGGAAGCGGAAGAAAAAACACGAGGGAGATAAAATGGAATGGGAAAGGACAGCTCGGGCCTCGGGGCGAGAGATACAAATAGACGGGGGTGGTGTGATGGGCGAGCCTGATCCGACGGCTGCCGTTGCTCGTCTCGCTGTCTCGCAGAAACCGCCTGGGTCGCCGTGCACTGGCCCGTGGCTGCGGGCTGGGCCTGTCTCTGATGGGCTGGGCCTACGTTGATCTGCAAACTGCGTTAGCTGTATACTCGATGCGTTTTGCTTTTCTCCATATGGCAACCCAAGGGGATGGAATTTGTAGCTTGGCCCACCAGCACCTATGTTGGCCACCTCGTGGTCTGTTTCCTTCTCACGGGCAAAAAGTCATATTCAGCCCTCTATCGTCGGACAATGACAAAAATAGTCTCCTCAACAAAATAAATCCAAAAAACTCTCACCTACCACACCCGGGGGTGTCACGGATCCCACCCGCGGTAGGTGGTCGTTTTTGACTTTTTTAACAAGGCGCTAATTTTGCAATTGACCGACGGTATGGGGCTAAATATGGCTTTTCGCCCCTTCTCACGAGGCTTTCCTGAGCGGCTACGGCTATGGAGAGGCAAGGGAAAGAATGCTTGATCGTCTCTAGTATGTATGTTATTATTTTTTATCTTTAAATCATCTAGATTTAAATGTTGTTCTCCTCTTTCTTCTCACTTATCTTGCTCTGTTCATGAGGTCAGAGTGGTGGTCACCGAAAGTGGTTTGCAAGCGGGATGGTCACTGAAAGTGGTTTTCAAGTGGGATCTAAGCTCTAACGATGCTCTTCGGCTGGCGCTACTCTAGATCTATGCATCGAAGCTGCATCGATCTCTCTATCTGCTTGCCATCATGGCAATGGATGGGAACATGGTGAAGATAGGTGCCCCCGATTTGTGTGCTATGGACCCTTGCCTCTATTTCTTTTCTGATTTTAAAGCTCTGTCTATGTCGTACTATTTGGTTTGCTAGTCTTGCATCACTTTTCTTTTGTTGCCTGCAAATCTTCCTCTGGTCTTCATCATATTCCTCCTTCTCTGTCGATGCAGGCCAGTCGAGGGGCGGCATATGTGCTCCAAGTCCTCCTATGGCACAACTCCTCACTTTTGTCGACGATGGTTTTCTTGTTTCTCGTCTATGTTGATGCGAGACTGGCCTTTGATGGCGAGTGCACAGAGAAGTTATCCAGTTCCCTCTCAACCTCCACTTCAAGATGCCCCTTTGTGATTCCACAATGATTGCAACGCGTGCATGCTGCCATCGTGTCGGCATCCAGGAGGTACCCATCGCTTGGTACCTGCGCATCTTCAACACTTCTGGTGCCGCCGACATCAACTACCTCTAGACCCTCTTCATGAGGGTCACCAGGAGGCCCTCTTTTCCTCAAGTTCCACCTCAACGCAGGTGGTAGGCAAAGTTTCAAGCTCGTCGGCCATGGTAGGCTTTTCTCTGATCAGTGGAAGAGGACATCCAATGACATGTGTACACTCACATGGACGCATGCCTGCCAACAAAAAATGTCTTTGCTGCTTCCGCACATGTATCCCCATAGGGGACTTACGTAATTTCTTACTTTCTCTCGCCCTATCTATTTCGCGGTGTACTGTATGTCTCGCCCTATTCTTAATATAAAGCAAAGGTAGAGTAATTCAGAAAAAGATGTGTGTATTAGTGCAGCGATATTCGTTCACATCCCTAGAGATTTCAAATTTCAAACGGAACATCTCTCTCTCAATGAAAAAGGAAAATTCAACAGAAACGAGCCATGGAATATTGACCATGTAGCAACCAAGTTTTCAGATTCCGAGAAACTATCGGATATTTGAATTCATTCGCCAAAACAGATAACTTGTGGCCTCGTGGATTGACCCTTCCAGTCCCATACCATCGCTACTAGTATGATCAACATCTGACAATATCGCCAAATTAAGCAATGGCACGGCGTAGGTGCCTGGCAGCCCGCACCAGCACTTGGCACAGCACTTGTTGCAGAACGTCGGCCACGCCTTCCTGTACCACGTCTTGGAGCATCGGTGTACTCGAACGCGTCGTGTCGCTATTGGATTCACTAAAAGGTTTTGGGAGGCAAGGAGGAAAATGGCCGGTGGCCAGATGAAAATGCAGGATGGATTCCAGTTTCCGCGCCAGTGCCCAGTGGTACATAACTACTTGCCTGCTATCATTTCTGCGGCAATAATCCTATTCCTATTCAAAAGTTTTACAAAAAATTAATTTACATGCTGATGTGGAGTGAGGAGTAATAGAAGAGAAATAACTGAGTTTATTAAATCACGCCTTTGACCATACATGTACATTATTATTATTATTATTTATGCCACCACGTACGTGAAATTTTTATACGAATTTTTTTGAAAGTATAGCATCCGCTCTTTCTACAGTGACGGAGAGTGTGGAGAGTGCTGTGTCGCCAAGATTCCATCAGAACACGGTCAGGGAAGCGCATTGTGGAAGCCTTCCCACTTTGAGCTTTTAGGCACTAAAGTTAGAGGCTGCCATCGACACGCCTCTTGCCCCAACACGTGAGAAGGTGTAACAAACTGCATGCACTCGCTGTATCTAACGAAGAGCGAAAACCTGACCCGGTTACAGCGCGTTGCTGCGCTCCATCTTCGCGGATGAAGTGATATTTCGGTGTGATCATGACCTGCATACGGCTATATGTGTTGGCGTACGCTGCGCCTGGCCTTAAGAGCAACTCCAACTCTTTCCCTATAATCCATATATCTTCATATGGAGAACCTCTTTAAAAGATTCATTCCCTATTTTACCTCGCGCTTCAACCCATTCCCTAAATCTCGTTCCCTATATTTCTCTTACCTATATTTTATTAATATTTTGTATCTAACAAAATATTTCTAACCACTATACTTGAATTGTTATATTTCTCTCTCTCTCTCCAATCCTCCTCCTCCCCAATTCTCCATCTCCAACAGCATGAACACACCGGCCCCTCCTCACCTTCTTCCCGCTGCCTCCCATCGGCTTGCTGCTCCTCCTCCAGCGCCGACCGCCACGCTGACCTCCACCTCCATCACCCCACCGCCCACCTCCATCTCCATCTCCTCACCATCTTCCCACCGCCCACCTCCCCTGCTACTCCTCCTCGCCGCCCTTCCCCGTCCGCCCCCACCCCGAGCGCCAGGCCGACCTCCAGCGCGACGCCCACCTCCTCTCCCCACCGCCCAGCTCCCTTGCTCCTCCTCACCGCCTTCCCCGTCAGCCCCACCCCGAGCATCACGCCGCCATCCGCCCCACTGCCGAGCTCCACCGAATGCTCCTCCTCCCGGTCCTGGCCCCCGGTGGAACCCCTCGTCTCCACCTCGTCTGGTCCGAGGTCCTCCAGATCTGCCGAGGAAGGGAGGAGCGGCCCGGCCAGGGGAAGGAGCAGCGCCGGCTGGCAGAGGAAGGGGAGAAGCGGAGTGGCTCGGCCAGGGGAAGGAGTGGCGGCGACCCGGTCGTGGAGGGGGAGGAGCGGTGGTGGCCCGGCCATGGAGGGGAGCAGCGGCAGCGGCAGCGCGAGCATGGCAGCGGCGGCGGCGCGAGGAACGAAGCGGCGAGGGCGGGAAGCAGAGGAACCTACCTCGCGACGGAGACTTCCGGGGATGCGCGGGAGTGGCCAGGAGGATGGCCGTTGCTCAATGCCAATGCTTCTCCATTCTATCAGTTTGCCGACCGATGGGGAGGGGATGCCGACGCTGCACATTTGCCGATGATGTTACCGACACGGTTGGAGCAGTTTTTTGGACCAAAATCACTAAAGATAGCGATAGGGAAGCAAATGCCGACCGGGTTGGAGTTGCTCTAAGGTTATATGTGTCATACTACGTACTACTCGGGTTCATGTTACGGTTATGCTATGCAGTTATGCACGTACCACTACCAGGTTAGCCCTGTTGTGCTGTCCATGCAAATGTCATGCCATATATATCGAACTTCTTGTGTGTATATAAGCCTTTCCCGGTAGATGAAAGGCGTGTGGTGCTTGTGCATTGCGTCCCACTTAGCACGGTTTGGTTGTGTTTAGGGATGTGAGTGAGAAATGTGCATATATATGCATTGCAGTGCTGATGCTCCAAAGGTCGTAAAGTTGCTTTACACCTTTGTATTGGGATTCCTAGATAGAGGGCCCACCAGATTGAGGAGATAGAGGGGGCCATCCACATGAACTGCAATATGCAACAGGCACCTCTTGGCGCTGCTTGCATTCAGCTAATGGAGTCGGTGCGGCCTTGCAACATGCTAATTACCATTCACCCGGATGCGTTTCTGTACAGTCTTCGCTGTGTTATTAATTACTAGCTAAATATCCCTGCAATGCGACGAAAATTTCATTTTTTTAAATAGTAGTATTTACGAGAAACAAAAATGAATAAAACTGAGAGTGACAACTCATGAAGCGACGGTTCCTAAAATAATCTAATTTTTAGTCACAAATTAGTGAAAGAGCAAAATCGGTGAGGATGAGAGGATTCATCGTGATTAACGTTGCATGGATTAGCTATTTAGCTCCGCTATTAGTGGAGAGAATAGTTATGTCATTAGTATAGGAGGAATTAGGTTATATTTGGTGGGGTTTTTTAGCAGTTTTTTATTGGAAAAAGTTGTAGCCAATCAAACGGTCAGTTTTGGAGCAGTTTTTGCCAACAGTGGTTGCAAGCTTTGCAGTGTAAATTCAGCTGTTTGAAAAAGTTACTTTCTGTCAGCTTTTTGCAGCGTGCTGAAGTTTCGAGGCTCATTCCTGAAAATGATATAGATGGTTTGGATCAACCCAAAACCATATGTTCATTTTCTCACAACACAACAGTTTTTCCAGATAGCTAGTCAATAGCAGATTTGTCAACAGCCACAGCCCAACCAAACATGTCCTTAGAGAATAACCATTAGATCGGGCCAGGAATTATGAAATTGAATTAAAGGTTTTTGGACGGCTCAAATGCAAAGTATCCTACATAACTCATACCTCTTATATTAATATAAATTAATAAAAAAAGTCAACTCCACTCCCAAAAATTATTGACTTGACTTGTTTTCTTCCTTAAATTACTTTTGAACTCACATACTTAACTCTTAAACTGTATCTTTTGGAGCACTTTACCCTCCCTAACCAGTTTTGGGCGTGGCAAACTGCGTCTGTAAAATCTGTTTAGAGGTCAACTGAGTCCAAAAATAGTTTAAGCCGGGAAAGGAAGAGGAGGAGGAAGTGAGATAAATTTTTTCTATTATTAATAATATACTATATATACACTCTAGCGAGTGATGTCGCCGCCGCATGTGGGAGTATTTTTCCCGAAAGTAATTCTACTAGGTACTACTCACACTGGTGCACATGTCGTGGTTGTGTATGTACATGTGTGATTTTTTTTAATCACGAAAATCATAACTAATACAAGCTGTTGGATTATTAAAAAGAGTGGACGATTTGTGCACACTGGCGGATCATAAAAACTAATCCAGCATATTGAATTAAAAGGATTGGATGGTTATACTTGTACAGGGTTTCATGAAAGAGAGATGTGTTTAATCAGTTTAACTCTACTTTGTATGTGGCTTGATCTACCCGTCAGCGACACGGCGCATGATTGCTAGTTTATTAACAGTGTTATATGTCTCGGCACAATATAGCTCAAACCACCCGTCCGACAACACAAAACCGAAGAAGACCAACTACACCATGCATCCGATCATATTATTTGACTACACATACTCCGCGAAACAAAAGGCACTAAAAAACAAAACGTTCAACAAGTTGCTCAAGGTGCATAAACAAAAATCAAGATTTCGACCAATCTCAGGCTTCGGATGGGTGCATGGTTGAAAAAAAGTCAAGACTACTCGAAGTTCCTCAAAACCAATCTCACAGTACATGATGTAAACGTTGGTGGATTGTGGGGGTCCGCAGGCTTGGGATCTCATAAGATTGCATAAAATATACTATGTAAAAAGTATATGTAAATTATATCTCTCTTATTATCTATATTAAAGTAAAGAATAATTTTTGAGAAAAAAATATATTAGTGATTCACGGAATCAAATTGGTGAGTGGTGGAACCCGGAATAAAAATTATTAGAGTGGTCAAGGTTCCACTATATATGATATCACATTAAGGTTAATAACAAATATTAGTTGACATCTCGTGCCGTATAGATGGCTTTAACCACAAGATCTCGAATCGGACATGGGAGTCAAGTAACGCTTTCTTACTAAAATATCTTGCATGAAAGTATGTAAAGTAATGCCTAGAAAAACGTTATGTCTCTCACCCAGGCGAACGTTAAACCCTGAATTTCTCTTATGAGACATTATGTCCCCAAATTCTTGAAAAGTACGTTATAATAACAAGGTGGCTAGTCGATGCTGGACTAGCTACGAAAGAAGAGATATGATACATGGGAAGGGCGAAATAACTCAGAACCTTAGACCTGGTCACACACCGAGGAGAGTGTGATGGGTTTCACACCCAGCACAAAGGCTAAGCACCACTTGTGGGTAGGATAAAACACCTCTATAAAGTGTATTGAAGTGTGGCATTGTCACCTTATGTTCTGGTTATGAACTGTGAACGTGGAGGAACCATCAGAGGTTCTGACAGCCCATGAAGCTCTCTGAGCATAGGAAATTGTTTAAAGTTAAAAGCTGACTTTTATTCTATAAATGCTATTGAAAAAATACATTAATTCATTGAGTGTTGATGTCCTTGTAGTAATAGTCCATATATAAAACCTCCTTTATTAGGCTCTGAATCAGTAGAATCTGAGTTGGAGGATACTAAACCCCTACAAGAAAATGAGAAGTTGAACTTGTCCGAAGCAGTTGAAGCAATTGACTATTATATCGACTATGAAGAACAGGATGACATGAAGCCAGATCAGTGAAAATTTAGTATACAATAGTCAAACTAACATAGGCATAGTAGTTTCTATTTATATGTTAATTACCTTATGTCCTATGTTTTAGTTTTTACTGTCTTCCAAACTTATCATAGTGTACTTCGTCTGAGTTAGGCATCTTGGATATACTTTCGGCTTATAATAATAAGTTTGTATTGGACCATCACAATGCTTCTCTTATACTATCCTGATGGATGTACAATTAATGATACATGATTTCATTAGTATTATATCAAGGACTAGCACACTGTACCATGCCGTGGTGTGCGGGGTCGTTTCAGGTGGAGAGGAGTGATGGCGCGTTGCTATTGGAGGACGGCAGTGTGAATTTAGGGGGAGAATGAAAAGCGGCGACCAGGATGAGTAACGAGAGGAGTGGATTTTTCGTGGATGGAGATAAGGGAATTGGGGAGAGAGACTAGGATTATGACGACAATGTGGGCCGAAAACTATGGTTATCGAATGGAAAGTAACAACAACAATATGCCAAATTCACTATATCGAATATAACAAAATATACCGAGTGCCTTATACCAGATCGCACGTAGAAAATCAATAATCCAGCGAGTGTTTTCCACTCTCCTGTGTGCCCTCACATACACTTAGGCTCCCTTCTAGACAGCTTATGGGGTGGCTTATGACCCCAGGAAGCCATAAGCTGTCTAGAAGGCATAGCTTAGCTTAAGCTTAAAATTTAAGCACTTTAAATTTCATGTGTATTGTGAAAAGCTGGGGAGGAGGTACTTCCCGAGCTTATTCCAACTCCCACCTCTGATAATTACCCTTCTATCCCCACTACTTTCTGAAATTTACCCGCATATGCCACTCGGTATATATTAAAAAATTCCTTCAGCCCTACATCGCCTCTCCCCTTCCCTTCCCTTTCCCCGCCGCCTCCCCTTGCTCCTCGCCCCGCGCCCATCTGCCCCGGTGCTCTCCCTCGCCGCGTCCCGCCGCCCCATCGCCCCCCGGCCCCCGCCCCGCCGCCTCGGACAGGCCCCGGCCTCGCCACCTCCGCTTTTCCCCCGGCCCGCCGCCTCCGTTTTCCCCCCGGCCCGCCGCCCGTCGCCACCTCCGACAGCCCCTCCCCTTCCCCGCCGCGTCCCCTTCCTCCCCGCCCTGCGCCTACCCCGCCGCCTCCCGGCCCCGGCTCCGCCCCTCCCGCCGTCCCCGCCCCCACCCCCGCACCACCCCGCGGCCCCCGAGCTCGCCAGCCCCGACCCCGCGCCCCGCAAGGTCGCTGCCCGCGCCAAGCTCCATCGCGGCCGGCCCCGGTGAGCTCCCAAGCGCCCCCGACCTCCCGGCTCCTCTCGGCCGCCGTCTCCTCAATCCCGAGCAGGTCAGTGCCGCCGCCGAGCTGGTTGCCATCCCCGTAGAGCTGGTTGCGCCGTCTTTGTTTTTTCAGTTAGAAATTAGCAGAGCATTGGGGAAGAAGTGGATTGTGTGTACTGTGATGCAAAAGAAATCAATATTGTACACATGAGCATTGTATGTGCGAAACTATTATTGTACGCTTGATCTGTGATTGGAACTATTGAATGTGATTACCATTGTATGCAAAAGTGGATTATCTCTCAGTATGCACAAAGTTAACGACATCCACTATGTCAGAAATCCTTCCTAAATGCAAAATTTGATGACTAAACCAACATTACATGGAAGTATATCAGACCTTACACAAATACATGATATAAAAAAAAATTGTGCGGTTGCATCATTTTATGAAGAGTTCCTGGCACAATTAGATACTATTATTTTTCACGAAGAGTTCCTAATACAAACTAGATGCTAGAGTGTATTTCATATTCACGCAACTATGTTAAAAGGTAAACTTTCTTGATCAATTAAGTGACAACACAATGTTGGTACTACTAGCCAACAAACCAAAAACAATAGAACAGAATAAAACTGAGTTGTCTGTCCTGAATTGTCCATGTATGGGACATAGAATATTACTGTTTTTTAGGTATATGAATGTAGCTAGGGTCCATTGGGCGGCTCATAGAATATTACTGTTAGAAGGTCCTCAGATGGAATATCAAGGAATATATGGTTTGCAATTGTGGATGTCAGCTAGTACATACAAGTCTTGTGCAAGTGAGATATTTCAAGTATGGACAAGCTACCTGATTGATCTTCATGTTACTATCCAACAGGAGGCCGGCTACACCTAAAGCTAAGCTAAGCAAGTGTTTTGAAAAATGATGATGTGTAGTGAAATGTATGTTGTTGCGGTGATGCTTGTTTCTGTGAAAAATTGATGCACCGATGTGCAGTGAAATGTATGTTGTGCGTGATTGATAAGTTGTACACTTTGTTTGTGTGAAAAATTGTTGCATGTAGAGAAGAAGAGTATTCAAAAAAGAGTGTTCATATGCTTCTTTGTTTCTGAAATAAGAGTGTTCAAAAAAGGCTGATTGTAAATCAAATACTCAAGCAAAAGATATATGTATATAGTGTTAATATCATTTAAATAGCAAACAAACAAGACAAAGGGTATTACAGACTTTCCACAATCCACCTCTGCCTATAAGCTCAAATCTCAGAAGCCGTCTAGAAGGGGAAGGTGGGGCTTCTCAAGCTTCCCCATACCGCAGCTTCTCCACACCATTAAGCTTAAACCGGCTTATGCACAAGCCGAAGCCGTCTAGAAGGGGGCCTTAGAATGATTTCGAGTGTCCGATAATTTATACTCGAAACACTCATATTTACACTTTCTTGTAGTGTATCCTTAATTACTCGGCATGACATATTTCATTGCTTGTAGGGAGACCGCAAAAATAGAAGGGATTTGAAAGTAAATGGCGGTGTACATTGTTTAGCAAATTACCCCGAGAACCTCATTAACCTTGGGCCTAGTTCTTTTGAGCTTCTAGAGCAACTTATAGGTGGAAAAAAGACTAAGCCAAAAGAACTTTAAATTTATAGATAGCTTAAATTCGCAGCTTAAGCCCTTTGATGTGGAGTGAAAAAAAGCTGGGGAACACCAGCTTCCCGAGCTTCTCTTTAAGTGAGCATCGCATCCCGCAGTCCCGCGGCCGTCCCCGTCCCCGGCCTCGCCGCCCGCAGTTCCGCCGCCGTCCCCGCCCCCGGCCTTGCCCCCATCCCCGCCCCCGGCCTCGCCGCCCCCGCTCTGCAACCGGCCGCCGTCCCCACCCTCGGCCCCAGCCCCGCCACCGCGCGCCACCCCAACGCCACTGCCGACGGGGTTAATTCCCTCGCCCACGTCGCTCCTTCGCCGCCAACCGACGGAGCCGCCGGCCGGGTCCCCAAGACATCGTCCTCGGCTGCCTCCACCGCCGTTCCCCACTTGCGCCGCCACCGACGGGGGCTGCCCATCCCGCCGCCAGCTGAGTCAGCCGCCATCGGGCTCACTCGCCTCGCCATATTCGCCACCGGGTCGACGCCGCCGCCCGCCTCGCCACCGACCGCATCTTCCCGACCTCGCCGCTGCTCCAACGCCATGGACGGCGCGGTGCTGAGCTTGGAGAGGCGAAGGCTGGCGGTGCTCTGTTTGAGGAGGACGGGTGGGGCAGCTCAGATCGCCGACTTTGGAGAAATCACTGGGGAGAAGAAAATGGAGAAGCCGCAAAAGAACTGGACGCAGTTTCTCAGGTGATTTTTTCTACCGCAGTTTCTCAGAGTAGAGAAGCTTGAAGCCGTTTATGGAGAAGTCTAAGCTCAAAAGAACTGGCCCTTTAGATGCTCCCACAAGAGCTGTTGCACCTTTGCGCGTAGAAAACGCGTACACATGCACACATCATCAGTTCGTGATTCTCCATCCATTCTTTTCCGCCCTTTTTCTTTTTCTTTTTCTTTTTGTCATTCTTTTTTTTTCTTTTTGACACGTACGGCAGCTGTGGACCATGGAACAGTGAAAGAGATGACCTTGAGTCCTTGACCCAGACCTTTAGGACGGGAACATGTGCACAATCACATGACCCGGCAGAGCAGCTTTGCGTCTCCAACACTGGCCTTTGCCTACGCGCCCTTGTTATCCTTGAGCATTTGCCATTTATTTCGAAACAAGATGTCCTAAACTCGTCCCACACCCCACCCCCTCCCAGCTCAAAGCTCAGCTGCACCGGTTCTAGAGTACCCTTGTGACGTATAATTCTAAAAACATACAAACAAATAAAATATAGAATTGAGGTATCATAACTCGTGGAATTATACATAAAGTAAAATTATAGTAAGCTACAAAACTGGTTGTTTGGATGTTTCATATGAATTTTACAAGAATTTAAAGAAAAAAATGTTCAATCAAGACAAAAAAACTTTTCCACATAATCTAAGCTTATGTTAGGATTCTTTCAAAATTACTATAGACTCTGTCATTCCATAGGAATTTTATAGGTTTCGTGCAACCTCATTTCTATGATTAAAAAAGTCTTTAGAGAAATTTTCTTTTATTAACTTTTTAAGAAATTCATTTAAAAATATTCGATTTAAACGAATCCTTATGCTACGATCTTATCTGTCGTGGTAACTCAGCCTGTGTAGGGTCAAACGCATGCAAGCAAAGCAGAATCTACGTTCGCAACCACACAGGTCATCTTCATCATCTCCAGTTCAGCGTAATCACACAACGCCACGTGTGTCTGAGGACGACACGCGGCTTTGGCAGAGCCTGCAGTTTCTGGACGTATGACACATAAAAAAAAGTAGAAATTGGACGCGATTAAGTCGAGACCAAATTGTACTCGTGGCGCAAATCACGAGCTTACCCATGAAAAGATGGAGTAAATCAACAAGAATTCCATAAAATATAATTGTACTCATCGAATCTTTTATATATATTCTCTTGTGTGCATGATGTGGTGTCCCGTACACCGAAAACTTTCCGTTTCTTGTAGCCGGCCCACGACGCCAATGTGTCAAGACGAGAGAAACAAAATAATGGCGACCTCAGCTCCAACGGCCGCGACATGCGTTTCAAGATAATCAACTGCTTGCTAGCTTTAACACGTATAGTGGCCAGCATTTTAAAACTCATGTTTAACTTATCGTCAAAATAATTTAATAGTATAAGATAAAACATTAATCAATAATTATTTTATTAATATGTAATTTATGTGAAATAAAATTAATATCATTAAATTCATACATAAAAATACTTGTTTACGATTATAGTTTCGTATCACATAAACTATATATTTATAGAATAAATTTTAATTATTTAAGATATATCTTATATTTCTAGCATTTTAAATTTAAAAACACATAGTATTAGCGCTTTAGCAAGACGTCATAAGAGTACTCACCTACTTACACCGTATTATTAGCGTCTCCTGTGGATTGGACTACCGAGATGAAAAATTGGACGGTTTAAACATCCTACTTCCAGAGTTGTTCGTTGAAGTGAGCTTCGAATTTTACCTCTTGAACTTTTTTGCCTTTGCCGTTGGATTGGAGGTACAACTCGACCAAGTGCTTTGGAGTACGACATTTCTTAGTATGATGATTCATACATCCACATCTTTGACAAACTTGAGAGTTGTCTTTGGGATCATTTTTCTTAAAATGACCTTTGTCCTTATCAAACTTGTTGTATTTCTACTTGTTGTTATATTTCCACTTTCCTTTGGACTCCTTACGGTTCCTTTTATGACCATAAAATTTATTATGAGTATTGGAATGAACTTCAGGGATTGCCATGGCACCCGTTGGGCAACTTTGATGAATCTTCATAAGAAATTCATCATGCTTTTCAGCCTGGAGTAGTGTGTAAATTAACTCATAATGTTTGGTGTATTTTTGTTGGCGGTATTGTTGTTTCAATATGTGCATGGAGGGGTGAAAAGTGCACAAGGTTTTTTCAATCAGATCGGCATCTGAAATGGCCTTGTTGCAGATTTTCAACTTAGCCTTGATCTTATGAATGGTGGAATCGCAAGCCACCACGGACTTGAAGTCCTGAAAACGAATGTTTGACCATTCGCGTTGTGCTTCGGGCAGCATGACCGCTCTTTGTTGGTCATAATGCTCCTTGAGGGAGGTCCATAGGGTTAGTGGATCTTCCTTCATGAGATACTCAGTTTTGAGATCAAGATGGAGGTGGTGTCGTATGAAGTGCAAAGCTGCATACTTAGTGATATCTGGGATAGCCTCGGCACCTTCTTGAGGTGGGGTTATGGTTGCACCAAGACCACGACCTAATAAATCGATTTTAAAGTCTATGGCCCAAGTCAAATAGTTGCTCCCATCTAGGGTAAGTTCGGCAAAGTCCTTTTTGGATATGTGTGCCATTCTCCTGCATAAAATGATCATGCTTGTAGTAATTTACTTGAGAGTAAACTTTTAGAGAAAATTTTAATGATGCAAAAGGTTGCGCAAAATTAGTACTAAAGTAGTCGATTCACATCTATCTAAAGTACTGTAAAGTAGAAATTGGTTTTATGCAAATTAATCCACAAATAACCTTCTTTGATACCTTGTGCATCTATTATTAATTTCCCGTAAGTCTTGCGGAGTACAATTCTTGTACTCATTTTGCTGCTATTATGGTCGGATTGTCTACGCAGTTAATTCTCTACGAGAAGGATCGCCTTCGACAACACCTTGGCTTAGGGGATCCCAGGTAGCGATCCGGGAAGGTGATGGCATCACTCTGATATTACTTTCTAGCCATCTTATGTCATTTATTAATTTTGCAACCGTCTAAGTTGCTAATAACTTTTGCTGCGCTCGTACTTGGTCATCCGACCATATGTGCATCCAGTTGTTAAACTTGCTCGTTGTAAGAGCCTCTTTATTATTGAAGTTTACTTGGGATGCTTTAGAGCTATGTTGTGATACTGGTTTGTTCTCACCTGTCTCATGTGCCATGCGTGTATGATTATAAAGCACATGATGCAGGTAGGATTTCAAAGTCTATGGTATAGAATTGTTAGGTGTGATCACCCCCGTGAAGTGACCCTTTCACTGAGAGTTTGGGAACTATATTATCCTACTCCAGCCAAGCATTGATTTGCCGAGACGAGTCTGGGATTGAAGTTCTGGCTCAGTAAGAAAAGGGTGAGGAGATCATATCACCCTACTTAATCTGTGCATTAATTTACCGAAGCAAGTTTGGGGTTGAAGTCTGGGGCTATTTGAAGCCATATTATTCCATTCCTCTTGGAATTTGTGCCTGAGGGTTGAGGTCAAGGTTGACGTTTCAACTTAGCGGGATTTCACTTAAAGTTTCATATTATAGATTTTGGGTCTCCACAGCCACGACAAGGGAATTGTCCGAAAAGCCGGTTCTTTGCATGAACCTTGTCGAATCTTGTGTTGACTCTAATGCTGTCTCACCAGAATCGACCGAAGAGGTCCTCACGGTCGGCGCCATCTATCGACGATTGGTAATCGTTGATCTTACAGTTGTCGTGAACAGAAGATTTGCATAGGGTAGGGACCCCTGGGACTGACGTCTAGCAGCACCAGGAAGCACGGACAAGGATTTATACATGTTCGGGCCTCCCTCAGGATAATTCTGTTATTCCTTATTTCTTTTATGTTTTAGTTTTGGGATTTGGGTGTATATTGTTAAAAAGGAGGTTTTAAAACTTGCACAATCACATAGGGTCACTTAGACATATACATGCTCCGTGAAATTTTGTAGGTGAAAATTATATCGTTTGGATTGTTTTAATATAATTGGAAAAATTGTTTAGATCCAGATCAGATATATTTGGTTCTATGATTTTTATTTATACTAGTCCTAGGTCAAAGTTGTAAGATTTTGGTTTGAATTAATTTTGAATGAGCTACATGCATGGTTTACAGGGTTCTAATCTTGAGCAAATTTTAGGACGATCCATGCGATGATGCAGCCACAATTAATCGTTTCACTTCAGCCCATACTTTCTTACCTTTGTTTATGATATAACTTTTGGGCTATTACAGCCGTCACAAGAGTACCCGTAGCCTACACCCCTTTCGGGGCGCAGGCCCGCCATTGCCGCTGGTGGCGGCACCAAAGGAAGGGAGCGGATGGGCCTCCTGGGACTAGGATTTTTGTCACACCTGGCCCTCCTACGAGGAGCGACACGAGAGCCTAAACCTCTGAGTGGCGGAAGTGCTTAACATTACGGTAACCAATGCAACAATAATAGGCATATGAACGGTTAGGTCGGGCTCGACAAAGCCAAGCCTGATGCCCAGCCCCAAAGCCCGGTAAACGCTAAAAAACTACGTCCCCCTCCCAAAATTAGTTCTCCGAATGTTACCTACAAAATATAGTTGTATGAATGGAATTTTACAGAATACATTATTATTTTTGTTGCTAAGTAATTGTGTTTATGTTTGGCTTCCAGCACCTGTCAAAGTCAGTACACCCGATAATGATGCCGGCAATGACTGACCGATGGATGTTATCACTCGGTACAATTTCCAGAATTATCAATCACCAAAATTGTACGCGGGGTTCAAACTCGCATGTACATTAGAAATTGAATAGCACCTTACATTAGAACTATGACAACATAACATAATAATCTGAGCTTCATATTTGCATCGTTTGCAGGGAATCTCATATGTAGGTTATGTGATAGTCTACGCACAGTGGAATCATGATGTCACTTACTTGTGTCCGATAAACCTGACGCAACGATGATTTTAGTGTGCTTTGAAAATTTAAAAGATATATCATAGCCCTCTACACCATTAGCTAGTAAAAGAGAACGCAAATAAATCAAAAATAGCATTAGTGAAACCGTTTTTGACTGCTACTCTATGTCTTATAACCTAGTTTTTCATGCATTGTAGGTACTCTAAAAACACATATCGAGTTGCTTATCTTACAGCATCTCTAACAGAGCCTTTATATTTAAAAATACAGATGAATGACCGTATCAAGTTTCTGCTAGAGATGCTCTTAAAAGCAGGATATCTCCACAGCACCGTCTCTCGTAACCACGTGACCCCACACCCACAGAGAGCAACCGAAAGACAGGAATGCAGCACTGCAGCAGTAGCAGAATACCAAACCCAGGCGCCTCCTCCCAAAAACCCACGCCACGCCGCAGCGCATTCCCGCAAATACCTCGCCGGTGGAGGCGGAGCCCCCCGATGGCCGGACCCGACCTGCCTTCCGGCGGCTCCGGCGGCACGTCGTTGCCACCGGGCACCCCGCCGACGAGGTCTAGGAAGCACAAGCGCGGCGACGACGACGCGGGGCCGCCGTCGTCGCTGCCTCGGCGCGCGATGCGGAGCTCGGCGTCGGCCTCGGCGCGGCAGGACGTGGACGAGGCCGTGGATGGCGTGGTGCGGCTGGCGAGGCGCGCGGCCGCGGGGTCGCTGCGGAGTACGACGACGCACGGGCGCGACCACGCCGACGTGGAGCGGATGTGGGAGGTGATCCTCGAGGTGCGCCAGGCGCCCTCCGTCCCCGTGCCGGCCGATGACGCCGATTTGCCGTACCCGAAGGTGAGGTTTCTTGGCAAGCGGCGACCCGAATTGGTTCTTGGAGCGTATGGAATGGTGTTTGCGTTCTTGGGATAGCTGCCGATGATGCCGTTTCTTGGTGTTCTTGGCTGTTGGTGATTAGAGTGGGCATTGCGCCACAGATTGCATGCGTTTGCTCTTGCTAGGACACGGAACTATCAGTTGTGTATGTGTGTGCGAGATTTGCGGCTGTTAGGATGGCAATTGGTTTGTCCGTTGCTCGTCACCCATTTCTTGCGTGTTAGGAGTCTCTGTCCTAAGTACGACACGACATTACTAGTTGCATGGTCCTAGAATTGTACAGGAATTAATATGCCTCTTGTGGAGTTATTGGATTCATGATGGAATCTTGTTTTGTTGGATGAAAAATTATTAACTGGTAATTAGTGTTGTCGGACAAGATAAAATGGTTACTTAACGCAATGTTAAATTGTCGTCGTTATTTTCAAGTTCTGCTGCATTATTACTTAACCTTTTGCTTTATTTTCACTCTTTATTGTGTATCCAGATTTCTGATGGTAATGTAGTGATGAATATATAAAGAACTCAAACGTGTATATCAAATTATATTCTGATCTTTCGAACTTAATTTCTATCTCAAAGCAAAGGTTCTTTTAAATTTCAGCAGAGTAGATCGTGACACATGAATGCCGTGGTAGTTAAGATCTGACAAGTCACAAGCATGCACATTCATTCTGACATTAGCAATGCAGTTTACCGGTCATGTTGTAGCCCTGCCGATTGCATCTAAGAGTTTTACAAGGGACTGCATATCCTCCCTTCAGGTGGCAGTCATAAAAATTTGTTTATGGTTAATATATGCTTGAGAAATAGATAGGACATTTGTGGTCCTAGGGTCATCCAGCATTAGATTATTGGTTTTTAGGTCGCTAAATCATATCCAGATTCCCATTTGTCCCAACCTGAAGTAGAATATGTTGGTGAAATTACTTGGAATCTTTTTGAGTAACAAAAAAAATACTTGGAATGAGTTTAAAAACAATGAAATGCCACTCAAGAATATCTGACATGGTTACCGCTTGTTTTGCAGTACGTTTTTCCATGTATCCAATGTTTTTTGATGTTGGAGTTTGCTCTAAATTCCTGTCACTTCTTTGTAGAAGACGTTCTGTGTTATCGGTGTCAGCCAGCAGTGTTTGCCAGCTGTGTCACAGATGATGTCCATCACCGGTGACACAGGTAAGCTAACACAGATAGCTTAGGGTTCGCTCACCTGAGTCAGGTGCTAGCTTGTTAAGTTACCGCCTGCTTCACTCAGCTGTGTCACAGGCAGTAAACCCAGATACCCCTTCAGCCACCTGTTACTATATATACCCTTCTCATGTAGTCGTTATGGGATAAGCCAATCATTGTAAATCCCTAACAGGTTAGGACTTCATTCATCATAGTAAAGTTGACGTCTTTGTGCGTCCGTGATTTTCACCATTTCTAGGGTTTCCACATAAAACTCTCTTGTGTCTTAGATCTTGTGTGTGTGTTAGTTGCTCCTCACATTTGTGTTCTTGATTGCCGCGTTTCTTCCGCTACTATGATTTCTCTCTTCCTCTGGATAGCCTCTTTCCTCTCACTCTAACACTTGAGGTATAAAACCACTTTCCTTTTATCCTCTATCATATAGTAGTACTAAGCAAAAAGTGATGCTTAAGTCTTTATCTAATCCAGTTCTGCATGTTGCCAGAAACAAAAGATTCACAGATCAGGCGCAAGGAGTTCTGGGAGGGTAGCTTGTCAGATCAGCTACTTATCTAGTTCTCCGAAGAAACGTGTTGGAACAGTCCCTGTCGTGCATCTAGCTTTTGTCCCTGAGTGGAAAAATGCTCCATCTGAGGAAGATACTGCTGATTACAAAGTTGAGACCTTACAAAAGTTGGGCACAACTGTCTGTCCATTAAACATGGATATCTCATCAACTGATGAGCCAGAGAAGACGAGAAAAGAAAGGGTGAACGAGTGTAACTGCTCTCATCCTGGATCTGAGGACTGTGTACGAGTTCATGTCAAAAAGGCAAGGAGTTGGATCAAGGATCAGTTGGGTGAGGAAACTTTTGGAAACTATGGGCTTGATGCAATAGGTGAGCACGTTCAGGAGTTATGGACCGCAAAAGACAGAAGGAAACATGATAATATTGACAAGTTGATTCCTCAGAAGAAACATAAGAAATTCATGAAGATTGCCTTAAACCTACTCAGCTGAAAGAAAACAAAGGATTTGGCGAAGTATTACTACAATGTTTTTCTTCCGAGAAGATTGGCAAGCTTGACTAGGGCAGAGCCTAAAAAGGACGAAGATGTGGATATGGATGAAGAAGACAGTAATCAGGATGATGACAACAATGGACATTGTTCTAGAAAGAAGAGTAAAAGCTCAGGTTCTTCTCCCAAAAGGTATCAACTTCAAATGATGCTTCTGAAAATCTTTGTACTTTCTGCAAAATATGGCTGTCACTGCTCACGATAATATTATCATTTCTTACACTCCTCGAACAAGTAGCAAGTGCTTGTGTTTGCTCCGACCTGTGATGTACATATACAAACATCAACAGAGGGATATTTGGTTCCCTTGCAAATGGTGATGGAAAATTTCAAGAGTTGGCAGACGTCCTGGTTGGTAATACCTGTAATCAGTCAAAGAGTTTATAGTTCCCTTGAAGCCAAAAAGTGGGGTTATAGTTGCATGGAGACTGGCTAGCGGTGTCTATAGTGCTAAATTATTATTCCATTTACTATGCTAGAAAATGACTTCCCACATTTTTTACACAATCTTATCCGCTTGTGCACAACTGCACATTAGTTGCTTATGTGTGTCATTCTTGTTATAGATTTTTTTATAGAAATCCTTTGCCACTTTTTCCCCCTTAGAGTTTGTTTTAACCTGTTGTCTGCAAGGTGGCAAAAATCTTTGCAGGAGTGGTTGAGGTCGACTCTGCAGTTGAAGACGACCTCTCTGCCCTAGGGGGAGTTTTGGTGTTGACAAAGCTGGTCGTGGAGACAGCTGAGCCCCCGGCTTCAGAGACTGCCGAGCCCCCAGCTTCGGAGGACGTCCAGCCCCAGGCCTCAGAGACTGCCGATCCCCCAGCTTCGAAGGATGTTTAGCCCCTAGCCTTGGGGGCCATGGGGCCCTCGGATTCTGGGACTTTTGCTACAGAGCTGCCGCCCCAGGTCGCAGCACTTATCGAGGGCGGCCGCGACCCGGAGGAGTTCCTAGCACCCCTTCTGAAGGTACATAGCAATCCGATAAGGTCATTAATAATAATGTGCATTTATTGAAACTAACATGTTGTCGTTCAGCTCGCCTTCTCCGGGAAGGCCGCCTTTCGTTCGGAAGTCCAGCGACTGAGGAAGCAGCTAGCGCGGGCGGAGGCCGAGCGGGAGGCTGAGAAGGCCCGGTCGGCGGAGCTAAAGGCCGAGCTGGAAGTTGAGAAGGCTCAGTCTCAGTCAGCACAGCTGAAAGGTGAGCTGTCAAGGGCCCGAGAGGCCCCGTCCCGGGCGGAATCTCGGTTGTCCTTTCTCCAAGGCACCCTAACTTCCACCCTCGACTTGGCCGAGACCACCCTGAGCGAGGTGGGGATCCCGATCCAGTCCGTGGAAGGCCCTGCTAGCCGGCTGGCCGGGTTGACCAGGGCCTTCTGCGACTTCAAGCCTACGGTGGCCGACCACATCTCCAAGCAAGTGGGGCAAGGGATCCGGGTTGCGGTGGCGATGGCGCTGATGCTCATCAAAGCCCGCCATCCGGAGGTGGACGTCGGGGCCCTTCAGGATGACCTCCCGGGAGCGACAAAGGAGGAGACCGACCGGCTAGTGACGGTGATGACGGGCGTGGCGCAGGAATTCGTAGACATGCTATATATATAACCTGTCTGTTTATGTGTTTTGGTTAGCACTTGAATATTGTCTGAAATTTCCTTGTACAAGCTAAGTGGTAGGACTTGTTGAGGACTTGGCACTGAGTAATCCCGACAACGTACGACACTTAGTACTGTTGAAAGTGCACCTAGACCTTTAACAGGCTGCGCGAGTATAAGGTACCGAGAAGTTAACGACAGCATATCACACGAGTACGTACATTTCTTTCCTTCGCAAGGGAAGGAATTCTAAGCTGTGACCTCGCGAGATGTAAGGAAGGTTTCTTATCGTGTCTATGAGTGCTCGAGGGCCACGGAGCTTCCCACTCGACTTAGACATAAGATTGACCGACTAAACTCCCCGATTAGCAAAGAAGTCTTCCGACTCGGATCGCCTAACCATCTCGCTTGCATCATGGAGAGCCGTAGGCCAGTAGAAACCTTGTGTAAAGGCCTTTCTGACCAGAATTCGAAAGGAAGCATGAGCTCTGCATACCCCCCTATGGATTACTTCGAGTAGCTGGCTACCCTGCTTCCGAGAGATGCACTTCATGAGTACTCCGTGGGCACCTCTGCGATAAAGGGTGTCGTTGACCGGGAATACATTCTGACCCTACGGGAAATCTGTTCGGATAATGCCCCATCCTTGGGTATATTTTAATTTTGAAGGTACTTGCGGATGGGATCCATCCACGATTCTTCGTAATTGAGTGGAATCACGAGCGTCCTCGTGACTCCTTTTGGAGCGTCCATTCCCGTTGACGTCCCGAGTTGGTTATAGGTCTCTTGGACCACCACTCCTTCGGTCTTGCCATTTGCCGATGTCACGGGCGGTGTCGAGAGTCTTTCTACAAAGACCCTGGGTTGTCCTGGAGATCGCGAGGAGGCTAGTCCGGCAAGACTATCGACGAGACAGTTATCCTTTCTTGGGATGTACCTAACCTCGAGTCCGATGAATTTCTTTTTAGCTTAGGCTACCATGATATTGTCCGAGGTTTGATACTCCATACTAACCTGCTTCAGCACGAACTGCGAAGTCCCCACTCACGAGTAGGCGGCGCATGCCAAGCGCAGAGGCTACTCAAAGTTCATACTTGGCCACATTGTTAGGGGCAATGAAGCCAATCTGCAAAGCCACAGGTCGGGTATGGAATGATTATCCTAACCCCCGAGCCTTTGAGCATTAGAGACCCATCAAAATGTAAAGACCTGCAAGCAAACCTTCATACTCGGCCACATTGTTAGGGGCAATGAAGCCAATCTGCAAAGCCACAGGTCGGGTATGGAAGGATTATCCCAACCCCCGAGCCTTTGAGCATTAGAGAGCCATCAAAATGTAAAGTTCATACCTCTACTGTGTCATTTTGGCATTGTGGGGCTGCTCAAAGACCTGCAAGCAAACCTTCATACTCGGCCACATTGTTAGGGGCAATGAAGCCAATCTGCAAAGCCACGGGTCGATTATGGAAGGATTATCCCAGCCCCCGAGCCTTTGAGCATTAGAGACCCATCAAAATGTAAAGTTCATACCTCTACCGCGTCGTTTTGGCATTGTGGGGCTGCTCAGGCTCGAACCACTCGGAGATGAAGTCGGTGAGCACTTACGATTTGATAGCGATGTGCGGGACAAAGAATATGTCGAACTCTCCAAGTTCAATGGCCCACTTGGTGATCCTCCTAATATTGCCGTATTATTTCTCCTGTGGGAATAGCTTGCGAGTACATTCAAAGTACTCACCTGGCTTGTTGATATGGCTAGGCGAAGAAGAAGAGTTTTGCTCTGACGACAACGACAGTGACTACGAGGGCTAGGACGTTTTCCCAGTCAGTTGCCTGAGGGTTTGGCATATTGATGGGTTCTACTTACGTATTTCTTATGTGTTTATCCGCTGCAGATTTTGAATTCAGCCAATCGGCTATGTGGTGTTAAAAGACCATAATGGTTTGTATTGTAATATATTCGGTAATGTATGACGATGATTATCAAGTCCTTGTGTGTGCCGGCTACTGATCCAGAGACCGGTACAGTAATCACAAGTGAGTATCCGGCCTTAAAACCGGGTACGCCACAGCTTGGTATCAGAGCCATACTGACTGTAGGAAACCCTAGCTAGCATGGCCGTTAGACAAATCTCAGGGTATAAATTATTTATAAAAAATAAAACAAGTTGCCTAGGTTTGAATTCTGGTATTCGCACCCCTTCTAATATTCATCTCATCCTGACAAAACTTCTGAACATCTAAACTTACCACAGTCTTGGTTTTAAAATTTTTTACAGATGGCAACGGTCGAGAAATATGGAGAGACTTGTGCAGCCACCGCCCCAGGATTTCCCAAACTCCTTCGGGAAGCTATGGAAAGATGTGGAGGAATGGCTATACCAGAATATCATATCTTCCAAGAAAAGATGTCAGAGACAGTGACTGAGTACTGGGCAAGAGTTTTTATTTTTGGAACAAGTCAGGAACACCAACGCGCCTACAACTTTGTGGGGGGACCGAAGCCGGTCTCCTATCCTGGCCACCCACTCGGCCGCCTACAAGGCGTTAGGACACCTCCGCCATGAGATCCCCGAGCTGGCCGCCTTTAGGGCTACCAGATATTTCCCGCAACACCCCCCTCCGAGTGGATGTCCATTGGTATACCCCACCAGAGGGCGAAGATGACCCAACAGTGGTAAATCTAGCACGTTACGTGAAGGCACAGGTGTCACATCCCGATTTTTCAGAACCCAAAAATTAGCGCTTTCAAAAAACTTTTTACGTTAACAAGCGTAATTAATTACGCCTCTGTCCGAAACATCCCTATAAGAAACCCTAACACAACCACGTATACTTGTATACGTGACTTGTGATCGTGCACCGCTTTCGCGCTATTGGATCTTCTCGGTGTTTTGGAAATCATACCATATCATATGGGACATGTGTATTCGAATCCAAGCTCTTGATCGACATAAAACAATTACACCTGTATGTGCGCATACACGTGCTAACCCTAATGTCATCCCGTCTCGGCAAATATATTTAACATATACCTCCGCTGCTGCGACAAATCAATAAACCCTAACACTAAAGTATACCCTTAAGATAATTGATCACCATGCCATGACCCCTCCTCATCTCCGACGCAGCATATGAAAACCCTAGCCTCTCCTTTTCGATAAACCAACCGAAACCCTAAAGACGACCCAGGCACATGACCCGAACAAGGAAACTAAGATTTTGCTAAAACCCTAGTGGGACATATACGCCTAACCAATTCCAAAACCCCAAAATCTTACCCGACATAAACCCATAGACATGTGCACACCCCCAACTCTAACATCACCCCTTTCGACAAAACGACACAACCCTAAAAGCAGAATCCGACCCCAGAACTCCGATCAATGTGTCATAACACCTTCGTTGTCTCTGACATGGCATATACCCTCCCACCTCCGGAACCCTAATTCCGAGTTTCGACCCCTTTTCTTCCAATAGTCCTTTTTCCGAAGAAACCCTAATACTAAGATCACGTGTGTTTTCAATACCCCTAAAATTCTAGAAAAATTCCGGAAACACCTTAAAAGGATTTCCAACTTCGATATGAAATAATATGGGCCAGCCCAATTCAAAAATATTAAAATATTAATATACTTAACCATAGGGCAGAAAAGAGCATTGAACTACAACACATCAAAATAAATTTTAGAAAAATTTGAGTAAATTCTACAACACTCTCCTTGGCTCAATATGCCCAAATATGCAAAAATATTTGCAACATATATTCAGAAATCCAAAACAAACCGCATCAAACACCATGGTTCCCTTTTGGTTTTCTCATGAAACCAAGACCCGAATCCAATTCTTCTGACCCAAGACTTCCTCAGAGTCTGCTGCACCATGCCAGGCACACGAGCACACCTTTTCTCACCCGTCTAGAGGTTTCGTTTTGTCTCTACCTTCTTGGACTTGCTCGATCCGTGTCTTGGCATTCATGGCAGCACCTAATCATATTGCCATTTCGGTGCCCAGCTCGGCAGCACGCTTCGTCCACCTCACACAAGGCCCCTGACACTGCTGCGCACGCTAAACCATCTTGGGACACGCCCTCGACACCTCATGTCGCCGGGTTCGCGCTCTGGCAAAGCCAGCACGTGCGCTAGGCACCCAGGCTGGCACCGGCTTGCCGCTCGTCGGCAACGACGGGTCGTACGCCGTCTAAGCACCGCCCAATGTGTCTCTGCACTCCGCGTGCCCGCCTAGCTCTCCTCAGCACAGCACTGCCTCACTGCCCGAGCATAGCGCCGCCGCTTCCACCGCCCCAAGCCCTTCGCAGCGTGCCACGCCCTCCTCCCTTGTTCTGCACCACCAAGCTGCCGCGGAGCTACCGATGCGTTTACCATCGTTTGACCACCGCCCAAGGCCCCTCGTCGTGCCACGAGCTTGCCAAGGCCGCTGATGAGCTCTGCGCTGAATTGATGCTCGCAGGAACCACCGCAACGCCGGTCAAGACAACCTCCGCGCCACCTAATGTTTCCCTCGTCGTCTCAGCGCCTGCCGTGTCCAGCTCACCGCCCCACATGCGACCGCACGCCACGACCATCTCTGCCTTCGCCGAGCACAACAGCCGACGCCCCTACCGCCTGGTGCCCGGCCTATATAAGGGCAGCCTAAGCTCATCTTCCTCCCTGAAGCATCCGCCACCTGCCCTAGCAGTTGTAGCCCAAACTAATTGCCCCATGGTCTCCTCCTCCTCTTCTCCAAACCGAAGCTCCACTCTCCATCCATTCCACCAAATCCACCCCCACCGAGCCCCATTAGTTAATTAAACCCGACCTCGAATCCCTCTCCTTCCCTGCAAGAAATCCCTCTCTCTCCCTCGAGTGGAACTGGCCCTCGCCGCCGAAGAACCGGCTCGCCGGAATAACACCGCCGTCCTCACCTTCGGCCCCGAGTGGCATCGTGTGCGCCACCTGCCGAACGGGTAAGCTCCAGAAGAGGCGAGCCAACCCCCGACCAGTGGGCCCAAATCGGTTACCTCGGGCCCATCCACAGGTACTGAAGGCGCCCTCTAAAATTCCGTCTCCAACGTCACTAGCTATAGCGGGGACAAACCGGTTTTAGTTCCAGCAAAACCCCTCGACCTTGGTTCATCCGGTTCAAGGCCTATATGGCCGGTTCTTGAAGAGCCCCCAAAAGAACTTTTATTCTTAAAAATATTTAGAGTCTTTTGGCTATAACAGATTTTTGAATTTCAAAAATTTCTCTTACTAATACAGAGGAGAAATTCAAAAGCCTTTATAATTCAAACTCATTTTCCAAACTCTTTTGAGTTGTTAAACCTATTTCAGATTCCTCCACCGGTTTTGAAATTCCCAGAATAAATCTGAACTTTTGATTCAAAAGAAGTTTAAGTTTTGAAGTCGTTTAGAGCAGAGCTCGTGGGGGATAAGTTTAAAGGAAATTCCTTTCCTTCAATTGAAATGGCATATACTACGTATGTGTCACCTCTAGGGCCATCCAAGGGTAAAACCTTCACCCTACCCAGCATGCTAATATGTTCATAACTCCTGTTAGAACAGTAGGGTAGATAAATTTAAAATACACCTTTAGTAACTTGATTCCCCTCCGATCAAAGAACCCCTATCATTTTATGCATATCCTTAGTCCGAGATTTGTTTTCCTTTCTCTGACTTGAGAGCTTAAATCTCATCATCACGCCATCAACCGAGCTCCGTATATACCACTCCTAGGCTCCGTCTTGAAATACCTATAAGTTACTGACCTAAACATCGAACCATCGGTCTGCCTCTTCGAAATCCCTAAAACCTAATTCGACCAACTTAAAAACAAAACCCTGTTACCTCACCCTAATAGCATCACCTTCCTTCGAATATGCATAGCATCTGGATTTGCTAGAGTTGTTAGATTGCTTCTTATTCGGTGTTCTTTCCAACGTATAGTTGACGGAGTAAGGTACGGGCGTCAGGACGAACCAGAGTCATCTCCGTGTCAGGAACAAGAACAAGCACTGCCAGGCAAGCTTTCCTCACTTGACCGTATCAAAACCCATATGTGATGAGCAAAAATATTTTTGTTTGTCAACTTGCATGCTATGTTACATCAAAGATATGTTGAGCTAAGGATAGTTATTCCCTATAGTTGCATGGCTTAGGATCCGTTACTAAGTACCTTGTAACCCTAGCACTAAGTCATCGGACATGGTAGATCCGGTGGCATACTAGGTGTATAGGCCGTAGGCCGGGCTTAGTCTTGCTGTAGAATAAAATTCTTTTACGGGCAATGGGACCCTATTTCGGGGATTCGGGAAAATAAAACCCTTGGGGTGACGTGTGTCACCCAAGGTGGATGTTGAAAAGGTTTGTCGAAATGGAATCAAAATGGAGACATTTTTGATTTGGGAGGGAATGGTAAGAGAAGTGTGGGTAGGGATGTAGCATGTGTGAAAGGGGTGAAAGGTAGAAATACGGAGTCCCTCTCGAATCAATCAAGGACTGAGCCTAAGTGCCGCTAAACCAGATCCACCCCCGTACGTCCACATGTCCTTTGTGGGAAGGACTTGGCTTAGTATCCCGTCAAGTATTAGGATTTGGAACCGTGGGAAGTAGGGAGTATGTGACTAGGCGGTTAAAGTCCTAGAGGGCCTCTACCGCTTGGCGTAGGGAGTTGTCCGACACAAAGATGAGAATAGACCCATTTTAGGATCTGCGAGGCAGAAATAAAGTTGGGTAAAACATCTAGCGGGTCCAATTCTAGTACGGAACCGGGCGAAACGTCTCGTTGTAATAACCCTGTCAGAATACTTGCAAAATGTTTCTAGGGTGACTTACATCTTGTGGGTAAAGTCATACAACCTCTGCAGAGTGTTACAATCTATTCGAATAGCCGCGTCCTCGGATATGGACATGATCTGGCACAGCCACACACCGGTTAGACTGAGTTTTGCTTACAAACTGTGGGCAAAGGGATTAAGGACGTGGGCACGACGTGTCCACAGGGAGCAATTTACGCTACAGTCTGGTAGCTAGGAATTGCTGAAGATGGTCTGTGCCGTACTACAAGGGTATTACGGACGAGACCCCGGAAAAGAGTAGCAGGCGATGGACGGAGCTATCGGCCTTAGAATGGAAAGGGTGGCAGGTGCCGCCACAGGTGATGTTTGATCATGAGCTGTATATTGTTTACTAAAACCGCTTTTGAATCTATTATGCTATTGTCAAATGAAAACTTACTTTTTGCACAACCCGCAACATAGAATAGAGCTTCTTTCTTGAACTCCATTGCATAAAATATAGCTGCTATCATTTCTTGTGAGGAAAAGCTTGCGAGTACATTCAATGTACTCACCTGGCTTGTTGATATGGCCAGACGAGGAAGAAGAATTCACCGACGCCGATGACAGCGACTTTGAAGGCTAGGGCGTTACCCCAGTCAGTTGCTTGTGGGAGAGACATATTGACGGGTTTGTCTAAGTATTTGTTTGTGCTGCAGACTTTTATTCAGCCAATCGGTTCTGTGTGTAAGTGAGACCATAATGGCTCTGTATCTGTATGATAATCGGTAATGTATGACTACGTTATCAAGTGCTTGTGTACTAGCCACTGATCATGGGACTAGTACGGAAAACACATGGATTTATCCGGCTGTAAAACCAGGTATGTCACAACAGGATTCCTTCACCCACTGCGTCCTCACTGAGCTAGATCTGGTGCGCGATGAACTGCAACGCGTGCGAGGACTACCGAAATTGGCTACCACTCGCCAACAGAGGGCCGCCAACACCAGCAATGCGCCCCCGGAGCCCCGCGACATTCATGCCGTAGGTGAGAACGAGCGGCAGCCCCCGCCTAAGCGACACTGTGGAAACCCCAGAGCTTACATGAGCCCGTTCACATCAGGGGCAGGTACCTCTCAAGCCATGTTCGGACTACCTAGTCCCACGCCGGTCCATGATATGGGAAATGGTCTAGCAGCTGTTCTGGACTCCGAGAAAGAAGAAGACCCTGAGGAAGTGATACCCGTAGAGGATGTTGATGAAGACGACGTTCAGATCGTGTCTTAGACCCTTAGAGCTCGTGTTTGCCTATCTCCACGAGCTAGAGTTGTGTACCCTAAAATAAGTAGACATTTACCGTGTGCTAGTCCTTGTATGATGTAGTGAACTTTATGTATGCAGTGTGATGTACGACACACCAGTAGGTGATGTATCGTGCCCACATTACTATCTTAAATAAAATGGCCTACCCGGCCTGTTATTTACAAAAATGTTCTCTGTTCCACACTTATCCCACGAATCTCTCTTACCTGTCATTCAAACCGCGATTCCCGGATAAAGACATGACACCTCGGCTGATCCGCATTTATGTGGGTAGGCAGCTGTCACATCTGGGGAGAAAAATCTGTCCTCCTTATGACCGAAGCCACACTCATCCGGCTATAAAAACCCCCACGCCCCTCCATTCCTCATCCCACTCACCACCCTCAGACTAGCACAAACCCCCATAACCCCTTCTCTCTTTCTTTGCTGACCACCCCAGAAACTATGCCTCGAGTGCTCTTTGATGAAACCACTGCAGCTGAATCGTCAGGGCTCACAGACATTCTGTGGACAGTAGCCCAAGAGCACTTGGAGCCACGCAGCGACCGGAGTATGACGTCTATCGAGAGGAGGCGACCAATGCAGCTAGCGTGTACTGGGCAGACATACACGTCTACCAAGCCGGTACCCATGACGTCGCGACTTTCCACTTCACCGGGAGGTCGATGCCCAACCCAGACCTAGCAGTTCAGATGGCTGGCTGCATGGGAAGTTGTTTCCCGTCTCTGCCACATGGTCCCAAGCATGAGCTGTAGAGCCTTCCAGTTCTACCCCAGCCGTGCCCTGGGAGAAGATGCAGCTTTCGCCAGCACCCAGATGGAGCAAGATGTAGCCGTGGTGCACCTCACCTGGTACCTCGTCACCCTGATCGAGGTTTTCGCCCAACTTGCCGACACCCTTGTCCTGTCGCAGCAAGCCACCCCTCTCACACAGCCACGCCCTCACTCCCGAGACTCCACCTCGGCACCCGCTCATGCACCGGTGCCAGAAGACCCACCCTTGTTAGGGATACCTATGATGGTGAGAGGCTACCCTTTGCCTACCCTGCCCGCCGAGTACTTTAGACTGTTCTTGGCGTATGTGGCCACCACCCGAGCCGTGCACCGCCGCAGGCACCCCACCACTCCTCGGAACACCCCGGTGCCCTCCGAAAATGGAGACATCCACGGAGAGATACCCCTGACCCAACTTTCCAACCTGGACATAGACCAGGTGGATTAGATGAACATGTCATTTATGGGAAGGACTTGATCTAGTACCCGATCTGAGACTAGCATGAACCCGTAGGCAGGGAGAAGTGTGCAGATGAGGTTATAGTCTCTGTAGAGAAAAGTTTCCGTTGTAGTGGGAGGAGTGAAGGAGGGATTTTCCCGTTGAAGTGGGCAAACTCTTGGATTCCCCGTTGTAGCGGGCAATCACTATATCTCCGTTGTAGCAGATGAGCATATGACTCCCCGTTGAAGCGGGTGATAACAATACGCTTCCATCGTAGTGGAAAGCGTAGTTATGATCTTCCCATTGTAGCGGGAAAGATGACAAGACCAGGTACACGTCTCGACGCTCCGAATCAATTTACGAAAATGGCTTTTACAATCTATTTACCTATTACAAATGCAAACTTACTTTCTCGCACAATATGAAACCTAGGCTAGAGCCATTTCTTGAAATACCCTTGCATGCATCTATGTCCGTGCCAAAGTTTTCCCCGGTGGAAAGCTTGCGAGTATATTCAATGTACTCACCTAGCTTGTTGATGTGGCCAGAAGACGAGGAGGAGTACCAGTCCGGAGATAGCGACAGTGATTTCGAGACGTAGGGTTTCAACCCCCAGTCAGTTGCCTGTGGTTTGGCATATTGATGGGTTATCTACCGCGTGTTTATTTTCGCTGCAGTTTGAATTCGGCCAATAGGCCTGGTTTGTATTAAATAAAGACTAATTATGGCTATTTGTGTAATGAACAATGTAACGTGCGGTTACGTTATCAAGTGCTTGTGTGTACTAGCCACTGATCATGGGACTAGTGCAGTAATCACAAGGGTTTATCCGGCCTCAAAACCGGGTATGCCACAAAGGTCACATTCGATCCGAGTGTCCTAATCCCAAAGAGAGAAACAAGTTTGCTTCTAAGTTTCAGGACAAGAGAAGGAACAAGTTTGGATCAAGACCCAAGATGCATGAGGCGGAGAAGAATCTTCGTCGAGGCACTCGCCGCTTTTGGAGATAGTGACGCCAGCACCAACTCTTCTTCATCTTCCTCTTCCTCAAGCGAGGATGAACCGAAGCCGCCCAAGCACAAGAAGAAAGGAAAGAAGAAGGTGGAACATGGCTTCACCGGTATGTGCTTCATGGCGAGATCCGAAGAAGAGAGCGACGACGAAGATCTTGAAAGCGATTTAAGTTGCACATTTGATGAGCTCTCTATTAGACATGAGAAATTGCCTGATATGTTTGATGTGCAAAATGATGCCTTATTTGCTTCAATCAAGAAATCTAAAGATTTGTCTAAGATTAATTCTCTTACATTAGAAATTGTTAAACTGAAAAGTAGTGATGATGAGTGTGCTCGTTGTGATGTTTTACACAAAGAATTTCTTGAAGCTAAAAATGCTCATGCTAGTGCAAGTGAATTGCTTAAGTCATTCATGATTGAACTTGATAAACTTAAGTCAAGCCCTTGCACCTTTTGTGTTTCTAAGGATGATGACTTAGACTCTCTTAAGAAAGAGATTGATATGTTTAAATCTTCACATGCTAGTTTATCTTCTAGTGCATCTCCTGGATGTTCCTCTAGTTTAGCACCTTATAATCAATTGAATGAGATAAAATTGTGTTTTGCTCTAGGTTTCACACTGCATATCTTTGTTATCTAAGAACTTATGGTCTATAAGGACAATCTAGCCAAGCTTAAAACTGTGTATCTTGTTGGTTGCATTGTTCACTCATTTCGTGCTAAGGAACTTGAAAATGCTAAGAATCAACTTGCTACCATTAGTTCTAAGAGCACTCAAGAACCTTCCCCATATTTAAGATGCAAGTATTTGGAAGGTAGAAATAAAGAATTGAATCAATCTGTGTTTGAAATGAGAAGACCTGCTTGTGATAAATGCCCAAACCTAGTTGAAGAAAATCAGGACTTAGGGAGACACATCTCTGAGCTTTATAGAAAACGCACTTTGGCTAATGCTACTGCTTCTAAGCTATCTGTTGATTCTTCTCATGCTATTTCCTCTACTTGTACTTTTTGCCATGAGCTTGAGAATGATGTTTCTGCTATGCGTGCTGCATTTAGAGAGAGGTTTAAGAAAACAGTAGCTGAGACTTGTAGAATTGCGTGTGTGTCCTGTGAGTCTCTAAAACTTGAACTAGGAGCATACAAAGAAAAATATGAGAGAGCTTTAGAGTGTCAGCTTCAGGAGCTTGTCTTACCTGTGCTTCTTTGCTTAGGAAAGTTGACTACCTCAAGAAAACTTTAGAGAGATTTTCTGGAGGTAGAAAAGAACTTGACATGATCTTAGACAAGTCTAGAATTAGCTCAGGCAGAGGTCTAGGTTTTAATCATGTGGAAGAAAATAAGAATCATCCTCCTCATCCCATTGGTTCTTTTGGTAGAGCCTTGATTGCAATAGCTCAGGGGGAGAGGGGAACAGTGTTCAAGTCAGGTGGCTATCTAGATTCATCTCTTAAGGACAAGAGTGCTTCAGCTTCAGTTGGTGCTACCTCGCATAGGGTAAAATATCAATGCACTCATTGTCATAAGGATGGTCACCTAGTTGAGTTCTGCTTTCGACGTCTCAAGGAGGAACTTCGTAACCGTGTTCGTGCTCTTAGGGGTATTCAACGACGCAACAATGTGTTGAGTGCTTCTAAGACACACACGAGGCCTCAACATATTGAGATTTCTGGTGGCTCTAGCAGGCTACAGGGTTTAGGTTGCTTAGAGTCTTCTTGCCATCCTTTTGGAGGTGGCTCACGTGCTCTGGTGCGTGACATTCCTCCGCGGCGCGTTCTAGGTCAAAATCGTAGAGTTGCTCAAGGTGTTGCATTGCATACTAATCACTCACGATCTTTTGTTCCTGTTCAGCGAGTGACTCAGTGCTGGATTTGAAAATCTTTGCTTACTAACCCCAGTACTGAGTCCACTCGTTCTCGGTCTTTTGTGTAGATTGACCGATGAGAGTTGGTGAACATGTGGCTTGTTGATTCCGGGTATTCACGCCACATGACCGGAAGCTCAACATGGTTCACCTCCCTTAATAAGACATCCGGTGATGAGTTCATCACTTTTGGAGACGACTCCCGTGGACGTGTGACACACAATGACGTAGTGCGAGCCAATAACAACAACATCCTCAAAGATGTTGCCCTTGTGAGTAAACTGAAATACAACCTCATTTCTGTTTCACAGCTTATTGATGATGATTATGAGGTGTGCTTTAAGAAAAATGGATGTCGTGTTCTTGACTCTTCGGGTGCACTTACTTTTGGTATTTCTCGCCCTGGTAGAGTCTTTACTGTTGATTTCAGTTCTTCTGAGTCTAGATGCTTTCTTGCCACTAGCTCTTCAGTTTTTTAACTTTGGCACCGGTGTTTGCGGCATGTTGGTTTTGACCACTTGATTAGAGTTGGCAGTCTTGATCTTCTGAGCGGCTTGCCCAAACTCAAACCGGTCAAGGATTTGGTTTGCACCCCATGTCGGCATGGCAAACAAGTTGCTGCTCCCCATCCACTCGTCAATCAGGTGAAGACCGATGGACCCGTCCATTTTTTACATATGGACACTGTAGGTCCAGCACGGGTTCGATCGGCGGGTGGGAAGTGGTATGTTCTGGTCGTAGTTGATGACTATTCTAGGTTTCTTGGGTGTTTTTCATGAAGCATAAATATGAAACATTTGAGTTCTTTCGAGATTTGGCTTTGAGGCTCTTGAATCTCTTTCCTGGTTCTTTGAAGGGAATTCACAGTGATAATGGGTTAGAGTTGAAGAATGCTTATTGTGCAGATTTTCTTGCTGATCGTGGTGTTGAGCACCAATTCTCCGCTCCACGCACCCCTCAGCAGAATGATGTTGTGGAGAGGATGAATAGGACTTTAGTTGAGATGACAAGAACGATGCTTCATGAGTATGGCACATCGCAACGATATTGGGCCGAGGCCGTCAACACCACTTGCTATGTGTCAAATCAAGTTTTTCTACATTCTTCTCTGCACATGACATCTTATGAGCTTATGTTTGGGAAAAAGCTAAATGTGTCCCATCTTAGGGTTTTTGGTTGCAAATATTTTATTCTGAAGAAGGGCCTTCTCGACAAGTTCGAGTCGCGTACTTCTGATGGTATCATGCTTGGATACCCTGAACATTCGAAAGGATATCGAGTGCTTAATCTTGAGATTAACACCATTGCAGAGTCCTATGATGTGACTTTTGATGAGGCTAGCTCTGCTAGACCCGAGTTTTCAGGTGTTTCATAGGAGTCCGAGTCGATCTTCCAGGATGAAGATGACTTTGAGAGTGGCGTGGGCCGTGCCCCCACTTCTCAGGCAGCAACTGCTGGTCCTCTAGTGACCTCTTCGACTGTAGCTGAGGGTCCAGCACCGATGACTTCATCATCGGTGGTGGCACCTCCTTCACTAGCAGCTCAGCTTCCTACCTCTTCTACAGCTGAGGTAGAGGCTGCCGAGACTACTTCTACTCGAGTTTCAGATGATCTCGGAGGTCCACAACGCCTCCAGAAGGATCACCCTCCAGCGCAGATCATCGGTGACATCTCTGAGCGTGTAACTCGCTCCAGGTCCATTCCTTTCTCAGAACTTGCACATTCAGCATTTGTTGCATCTTTTGAGCCCCTAGATATATGTCATGCATTGTCTAATGATAGCTGGGTCAATGCCATGCATGAGGAGTTAGAAAATTTTGAGAGAAATAGGGTGTGGGCGCTTGTTGAGCCTCCACTTGGTCACAATATTATTGGAACCAAGTGGGTATTCAAAAATAAGCAAAGTGAGGATGACACTGTTGTTCGCAACAAGGCCAGACTTGTAGCCCAAGGGTTTAGTCAGATTGAGAGTTTTGACTTTGATGAGACCTTTGTACCAGTAGCTCGCTTGGAGGCTATACGCATTTTACTTGCATTTTCGGCTTCTAAGAAGTTCAAGCTTTATCAAATGGATGTAAAAAGTGTATTTCTTAACGGTTTCATTGAAGAAGAAGTCTATGTTAAACAACCTCCAGGATTTGAGAACCCTAAATACCCTAACCATGTGTTCAAATTGACCAAAGCTCTCTATGGTCTTAAGCAAACTCCTAGAGCTTAGTATGATAGATTAAAAAGCTTTTTGATTCAAAATGGATTTGAAATGGGGAGGGTAGACAAAACCTTGTTTCTTCTTAGGCATGGTAATGACCTACTAATAGTGCAAATCTATGTGGATGACATAATCTTTGGGGACTCCTCTAATGCTCTTGTGTCCAAGTTTTCTGAGATGATGAGCAAGGAATTTGAGATGTCCATGATGGGTGAACTCCAATACTTCTTGGGGTTGCAAATCAAGCAGACAAAGGAGGGCACCTTTGTCCATCAGGCCAAGTACACCAAGGATCTATTGAAGAAGTTCGGGATGAGCGATGCCAAGCCAATTAATACCCCGATGTCTACTGCAACGTCACTTGGTCCTGATGAAGAAGAAGAGGCGGTGGACCAGAAGGAGTTCAGGAGCATGATCGGGTCCCTCCTCTACTTGACGGCGACAAGACCAGACATCCAGTTCGCTATCTGCCTGTGTGCGAGGTTTCAAGCCTCACCGAGAGACTCCCACCGGCAAGCTGTGAAGCGCATCATGAGGTATTTTCGATCATCCCTTGAGTTTGGACTTTGGTATTCATGTTCTTCTGTTCTCAGGATTCGGGGTTTTTCAGATTCAAACTTTGCCGGGTGTAAGATATACCGCAAGAGTACTTCTGGAACTTGTCATTTTCTTGGCACTTCGCTTGTTTCATAGTCCTCTAGAAAACAATATTCTGTTGCACAATCTACTGCTGAAGCTGAATATGTTGCCGTCGCTTGTTGTTGTAGTCAAATTCTCTAGATGATTTTGATTTTGCGGGATTTTAGGTTATCCTTTGATAGTGTTCTACTGTTCTGTGATAACACTAGTGCTATTAACATTGCTAAGAACCCAGTGCAGCATTCTAGGACCAAGCATATAGATGTGCGGTTTCATTTCCTTAGAGACCATGTTGAGAAGGGCGATGTAGTGCTCAAGTTTATTGATTCTGAAAATCAGCTTGCGGATATCTTTACCAAGCCTTTGGATCCCACACGATTCTGTGCACTTAGAAGGGAGTTGGGGATTGTTCATCCTCATGGGCTGGTTTGAGGGGGAGTTTTCTCATTGTGTATCATAGTGTAACATAGTGCATTTTGCATCATGTGTGATATATCACGTGCACTCTATATTTTCATGAGCTTTGTTTATTATCCTTGATGAAACAATGATTTCTACAAGTTTGCTATATGCCATGTTTTGATTGTCCAACTCATTTCACCATGTTTTGATATGTGTACTCAAGAATTTGCAATGCTAGCTTAATTGGACAACAACTTTGTGGCGCCCCTGATTTTAATGCCGGAAACGCTCCTGTGATTACTGTACCGGTCCCTGGATCAGTAGCCGGCACACACAAGAACTTGATAATGTCGTCATACATTACCGATTATTTTACAATACAAGCCATTTAGAGTCTTTAACATAATATGGCCTATTGGCCGAATTCAAGTCTTGCAGCGGAAATACATAAAAGATACGTAAATAGACCCATCAATATGCCAAACCCGCAAAGTCGGAATCTTCCTCGTCGGAGCAGAACTCTTCCTCTTCTTCTGGCCAAATCAACAAGCCAGGTGAGTACATTGAATGTACTCGCAAGCTATCCCCAAAGGAAAGAGTATACGAAAATATTTCATGCGGGGATATGACAAGGGATAGCTCTACCCTAAGTTGGTTGTTGTGGGGAAAAGTAAGTTCTTAATTTAAATACTTGAATAGTAGATTCAAAAGCAATTTAGTAAAACTGTTTAAAGTAAAACGAACAGAATCCTCTTGAGGTAGACCCGGCTACCTCCTTACTATCGATCCTCGAGACGGCTCAGACCATACTACCCCGGGCAGTATGTCTAACTTCTCCACATAATGCTCAGCTGGCACTACCCTCAGTAGTACAGCGAGTCTTACACGCGCCCAGCCCGTGTTATCCCGGATAGCACGACTGGCGCCTCCTCCGGCAATTCCTTGCTACCAACCCTGTAGCGTAAATTGCCCTCTGTGGACACATCATGCCCACGTCCTTAATCCCTTTTCCCATGCTTTCGCAAACAAAAAACCTAGTCTAACCAGTGTGTGGCCTTGCCAGTTCATGTCCATAACCGAGGACGTGGCTATTCGAATAGTTTTTTAACACTCTGCAGAGGTTGTACGGCTTTACCCACAAGATGTAATTTCACCCTTGATGCCGAGCGCTAACAGATACACTACACAGAGTGTATTGGCAGGGTGATTACAACGAGACCTTCGCCCGCTTCCATACCTGAGTTGGACCCGCTAGGTGGTTGACCCACTTTTGCATCCCGGACCAAAAATGGGACTCCCCACCTTTGTGTCGCATCAACACCCCACGCCCGGCGTAGGTGGATCTCTAGGACTTTAAACACCTAGCACAAACTCCCTACTTCCCACGGGTCCGAACCCTAATACTTGCCGGGGTACTAAGCCAAGTCCTTCCCATAAAGGACATGTGGACGTACGGTGTGGAACCGGTTTAGCGGCACTTAGGCTCGGTCCTTAACTGATTCGAGTAGGACTCCATTTCCCGACCCCATGTCGTCCCGGACGAACATGGCTCCATCCGATGCTCTACATCCCCGAACATCTCTTATCATTCCTACCCGAATCGAAACCATCTCCTCTTTTCTTTTGGTTTTTGATAATCCTTTATTTTTGAAAGTCACCTCGAACAGCACATGCTATCCGAGGGTTTGTTTTCCCATATCCCAACGGGATGAATAAAACTTGGTTTTTAACTACAGCAGGGCTAAGCGTGGTTAACACCTATAGTCCTAGTTATTCGACGGTCGTGAAACGACCGATAAGTATACCTAGGGTTACAATGAGGGATAATCAGACCTAGGTATCGTGCAACTAATGGGTATAGCTATTTCTACATAAAATATCGATATTAAACACATAGCATGCAGTGTTCGTAAATAAAATATTCGTAACTTTGCATATATGGGATTTCGATATGATCAAAGTGGGGATGCTTGCCTGGCAGTTCCTGCTCTTGTTCCGAACGCGGGGGTGATGTCGGGTCCTCCTGGCGTACGTATGTCGCTCCGTCAACTACGCGCCGAAAGAACACCGAATAAGAGAAAATCCAAATAACTCCAATAAACCAGATGACATGCATGCTCGAGAGAAAATAATGGTACTAGGGTTTTAGGGTTTAAGACTTTGAACGGTTGATTCCCGTTTAATCTAAGTGATCGCTAAATCAAACGGTAGTTCTGTGCGGAAACCAGGGAGAGTGTATATATAGGTTTAAGCTGGTGAGGGTGGTTTCAGGTTTTTAGGGTTCGAGTTTACGAGTACAAGGACAACTCAGACCATGGGTATATGCATTTATATTACATAAAATGACGGTGCAATGGTTAGAGGGACAAGTAGGAATTTAGATTGCAGTTTCAATTTCATTAGTTTTCGGAGACATCATGCATTATAAATACTGTTGGTGTACTAAGCGGGGAGGAAAGGTTTATTTAAATGTTTCAATAATCAACATATACAATGCATGAAATACTAGGAACCATCCCTTCTTTGACCTTACATTGTCTCAATTTAAAAAGGATTCAAATTTTGAGAATGTGTGTGAACTAGAAGCTGGCAATTATCATTAGCTTGCTAAAACTGGAATAATTTTTGTATTAACCGGCTGGAATGGACTAATACTGGATGGAAATGGGGTCAATCCGGCTCTGGACTAGCTTCTCTAGGGTTTGCTTCCTTTTTACGCTTTCCACAGCAATGGCTTTACGCCTCCTCTACAGAGAAAACGGCAAAGGGGCAGGGCACGGTCGCTTCACTCAGTCATGGGCCAGAGGCCGCTCGGCCCATGTGCCCAACCGGGACTTACCTGACTCGGCTCGGCGGGGGTGAGAACCCGACCACACCGGTCGGCTGTTCGGGCAGGAGAGCGGGGACTGCGGCGGCGGCGGTTGAGGGGAGCTGGCGGTTAGGGTTGTCGGAGTTCCAGTGAGCTGTCGGCTGAGAGTTTGGTTCAAGCGGCCGGTCGTGTCTGGCTAGGGAATGAAGGGTTAGCTAATGGATTGAGAGGGATTGGGGACTCGAAGCAGGGAGAGTGAGGTGGTGCTCGGGGAAGGCTGTAGGGGAGCTCGGGTTGAGGCTGGAGAAAGGGGGAACTCGGCGGCGGCTCAATTTGGAAGAGGAGGAAATGGATGAGGTTTGGGGAGGAGGAGACGTTCGGGTGGTGGTCTGGATGCCAACGGAGCTTGGGTTGGTCTCTTTTTATAGGCCGGCGGCGCGAGGACGGGCGGTGGCCGCTGTTAAGCTACAAGGCCGGCGATGGGAAAGGGCTAACCAGGCTACTGTGGTCACAGGAAGGCGGGGACAGCCGTGGCGTGCAAAGGCATGGCAAGGACGGTGAGGTGGCCTGGCCATGGCTGTTGCATGCGTTGACGGACATGACCGGAGCTGCTCGGGTGGTGCTGGTGAGGCCGCTGCTCGCCGGCGACAGAATGACTCCGACGTGATTGGTGCTGTGGCTACAGGGAGGCGAAGAGCTGGCCGACGCACATGGTGGCGCGGAGAAGACGGTGGTGGCGGGGTTCGGCTGCCGAGCTGGCCTTGGAGTATGTCCAGGGCACGCATGCAAGCGGCATGAGCATGCCAAAGAGGACATGACATGTTTCGAAGCGTCAAACTATGCCACAGGGACTCAGGGAGACATGTCAAGATATACGGAGGAGTTTGGCACCGACTGGTACCTGGTGCACTATGTATTCGTGGACATCAATGCATGCCATGCTATGGAATCCTTGTGTAGAAGATGGGATGTGGTAGCCAGAGGAAAATGTGTGGTTTTAAACTTGTTGGTACTGCTGGGGAGAATCTCCACAAGTCTGTCGGTGGGTTTTTAACGGAGGTCAGATATGTTTCGATGCAACGGTAGATTTTTGCCCTAGGTGCTCGATAGCTGCCAAACCAAAATTTTAAACTAAGCATGCCCATGTTTTCATATATTTGGGTTCATGGAGATATAAAGATCGTCGTGGTAAATTATTAGAATTTTTGGAGACTTATTTTGATGGGTTGTAGTTCAATGCTGATTTTAATCCCAGGGTTTATCAATTTTGTAAACAAATATTTTTGAATTGGATCCTATTGTTTTATACCCTAACTGAGTTAAGTATATTGTTAAGAGGTTCCACGATTTATTCCAAGATTTTCGGAGGAGCCGAGGGTGGTAGATTTCCCGGTTAGGGTTTCTAAAGGAATTAGGTTAAATAGGAGGGAGGGGAAGTCGGCCATGGAATCAGGGTTCCGGGGGTGCGGCAAGGGTGGAGGGTATACAGAATTCTCGGAAGGTCATCCCTCTTGGCTTAGGGTTACTTGGAGATGAGGTACCGCAGGCGCTCCGATGCATACGGTGCGTGTGTCATTTTATGTTATCTGCCGAATTAGGGTTTATCTGGCTGGAGTGCGTGTGTGCGGGTTTTTGGTGTATCGAGTTTAAGATTAATGCAAATGCCCTAGCTACATGTGATGTCATGCTCGAAATCAAGTTCGGGAAAACTGGGTGTGACAAAATTGAACTTAAATCTTTGATCTACTGATGAGTTGCTTGCTAGGGAATCCTTGCTTTTGAATCTGCTCATGTCTCTAGTATTGCAACTATGATCTCTGTTGTGATTGGTCAAAGATAGGACTTCATGGTAATCTTGATTTGGATCGCTAGTGACTTGACATGCCTAGACTTTTGTGGCTCGGGTCAGAATAGGCTTATTGTCATTAAGAGTCAGTAGCTTTGCTCTACATGCTTAAAATCTATCATGTGTTGATGAGAAAAATGCTAAATCAGGAATGAACCACTCAAGGTACTTGCTCGTGCAGGAGGTAGTACTTTGGTTGTGGCTAGTTCAAATAATCATGTGGAATCAGTGTGAAAAAGTCAGGATGAATCACTCAAGGTACTTCCTCGTGCAGGGGGTTGTATTTTGGTTGTGATTAATCCATTTAATCATGTGATTGCTTAATCCAGCATGTGGTAGAGCATCGTGGTCCTAATCTTGATCGGTTGTCCTCCTAGTCATGGCTTAGTGCTAGGTTGTCATACTTCACTCATGTTTAGATTCATTGCAATTGTGACTACCTAGTCTGAAACTTATCACTAGTGAAATCTTTAATATGCTAAGAACTTGAGATGCCAGCTGCTCTTCTTGATCTACATGTCTTTTTATGGTTTGATGAGGACTTATATGACATATTAGCACTTTTTATGTCTCATTTTGGATAATTCTCAAAGCTCGCTAAAAACTGAAAAATCAAAATTTCCATTCCAATCCACTGACCATCGTCTCCGACTTGTTTTTCAGGGAAGTCGTGCGACTACACGGAGTACCACTGACCATCGTCTCCGACCGCGACGTCAAGTTCATGAGTTACTTTTGGAAGACGCTGTGGGCCAAGCTTGGGACAAGACTGTTATTTTCTACGACTTGTCACCTACAGACGAATGGTCAAACTAAGGTAGTGAATCGTACTCTGGGCACGCTGCTGAGGACAATGATCAAGAAGAACCTCAAGGAGTGGGAAGAATGTCTATGTCACACCCTGTTTTTCCGCAACCCGAATTTTCGAAAACCTAAACCTAACACGCGTATTTGCGTATATGTTCTTCGATCAAGTTGCCATGCATATTTGAATTTCCATTTTCTTGAAGCATGTCATTCCATGGGAGCACCTGGGTTAGGTTGCTCTATCGAGCGACGAACCCAAATCGCAACCCTATTATCGCATGTGCATTCAAAACCCTAAACCCTAATTGGAACTCGCACCAATACGCACGTCACCTCCCTAAACCCAAACCCTAAGCGGCAACTCACCCGCCTTCGCTCCCAGCCCTCAAAATGTTGATCTTAACCTCCCCCATACCCTACCTCAGTCGTGCCGTCGCCCGAAGCCCTAAAACATAATCTGTCGCCCTAATTCCTAATAATTCTTTTATCGGGCAGAAACCCTAAAATCCTCATTTCATGTATTTTCTTCCATCCAGAAATTCTAGAAAAATTTCATAAACCTTCTAAAGCTATTTGACACCTAAATATGAAATAATAATTGAAGGTTCAGTTCAAAAATCTTTAAACACATTCAAATTTGAATCTAGGTCAAAATTTCACCTTGAACTACAACCCATGCAATCTGGGTTTAGAAAAATCCCAAAAATTCACACAACACTCCCCATTGGTCCAGGAACCCAAATATGTAAAAATAACTTCATCTTCGATTCAAAATTTTCAAATGGCAGCTATCGAACACCTTGCTGTATTTTCTTTCTTTCCATGAAATCAAGTCCCAACCTCCTCCATTTGCCTCCAAACCTTCTACCAGTACTCCTACTACCCTCAGGCACCTACCACCATCAACTTCACTTCAATTAGAAACCCTTTTCTACAATCTTCAATTCCCATGTCATTTCATGTCGACACTGGCAGCTCCTTGGCTAGCCCTTCACCGCACAACTTGGTGCCCCACTCTCCAAGCCATCTCCTTTGGGCTACCTCAGTACCAGGGATACGACCAGGCATCCCCCGACACGCCAATTCACACGCGTGCATGCCCATGCCACTCCAGTGGCGTGCCAGCCGCGCTCTGGACATGCACTCGTGCACACCAGCAGCATGGCAAGTCCCAACACGCCACCACCCCCCCTCTGGTCGCATCTCTTTGCTTCAGACGCCACCCAACCCAGCCGCACTTCTCCACGCCAGTCGTTTCCCCCTTAGCAGCCACTGCGCCGCCTTGTCCTGTCGCCGTACTCGGCAGCTCCGCCCCACCACTCCATGAGCTAACATCCCCGTCTATAAAAGGGGCCAAGCCCGAGCCTTCTTCCTCACCCAATCTTCTCCTCCTACCCCCCTGGAAGCAAGCCGCAACCCCAATCCCAGCTCGGTCCTCCCCCATTTCTCCTCAACCCGCCTAGCCCGGGTCGGCGTCTCCACTCCAACTGACCAAGCCCGAGCTGAGCTCATCCCCAACCTCACCCACGCCAGCCGGACGCCCAGCCTCCTCCCAAGCTGAATCCACCCCGCCGCCACCTAAGGCCCTCCTCTCGCCGGGGAGCCGTCGCCGGAGTCGCTCGGGTTCACACGCGATAGAGCCCCGGTTCCACCCGAGCCAGCAGCCACAAGGGAGAGTGACCCTGCCACCGACAGGTGGGCCCCGTGCCCAGTTAAGTCCACCACGGTTAAAGGGGTGGCGCCCTACCCCTCTTTCCGCCTGCCTGAATTGAAAGCGTAATTCGTTCGTGAAGGAAAGCGTAAAATCAGAAAAACCTCCGGTTCTCCCTCCAGAACCGGTCCTGATCTTTGGTTCGGCCAGTTTAGCACCTTAATGGTCGGTTCTCAGAAAACCTCCAAAATAAAAGTTGTCCCTAAAAATGTTTCCCAACTTTTGGTTTAAACAGTTTTTCAAAAATTCAATTCTTCTTTGCTGTACAGAGGGTAAATTCAAATTCCTTTCAAACCCCTTTTGAACTTTTAATCCATTCCAAAATATTCTAACATATTAGGCTCTGATCTTTCTAGACCTTAGCATAAAATCACACATACATGCCTATGCTGCATGGTTCAAAAGGTGAAGCGGCATATATAAACCCTAGAAACCCTAACCTCAATTTCATGCATATATATATATGTGTTCTAATAGCAACTAAACATGCTGAACTTTTCAAAAATAACTTGGAGCCAGAATGCATGCATGCTGAACTTTGTTATTTGGCTTTCGATATACTTGGTTTCTTATCCGAAGTTTTCCCGAACGTGTAGTTGACGGTGTGAGGTACGTTCGTCAGGAGGAACCCGAAGCATCCCCGCGTCCGGAGCAAGACCAGGAACTGCCAGGCAAGCTTTCACCCTTGATCATATTGAATCCCAAGTTTGCGAAATGTATTTTGTTTTACGAAACATGCATGCTATGTCTTATACCCGTTATTTTATGTAGTGTAGTTATGACCGATGCTTAGCAAACCCTAGTTCGACCCCGAACTCCTTGTCACCCTAAGGACTACATATTCTAGAGAAGTTACCGGAAACTTAGGGTAGTATACATATACCTACTTGGCTTAGCCCTGCAATAGAAAATTAGGTTTTCAAAAAGAGAAACAATACCCCATATTTCATGTGGTGAAAACTTGGAAACGGACCGTCGTGTCCGGAGGTGTATGAAGGTAGTATATCCATGGGTTGGGATATTTTACCGCAAAAAGGTTTTGTTAAAAACCTAAAAACAAAATGGAGAAGATTTTGATCTGGGTCGGAGATGAAGGGGGAAAACAGGAAGCTTGTTAAAGTGCGAGGTAATGCCCGGCGTGGTTCTCGCTGCCCGTTTACGAGAGTGGTGTGAAGCTCCTCTCGGATCACATAAGGACCGAGCTTAATTGCCGTTTGGCCAAGTATTACCGTACGTCCACATGTCCTTTATGGGAAGGACTTGACCCAGTACCCGGTCTGAAACTAGCATGAACCCGTAGGCAGTGTGGAGCATGCAGATGAGGTTGTAGCCTCTGTAGAGAAAAGTTTCAGCGGGAAAGCGATGGCTTGTTCGCCACAAAGTTGGAACACCAACCTCCATGCAAGCGATGGTACTGACTCAAGCTAGGTTTGGGACATGTCCTTCTGACGGGTTCATGGCTAGGTTTACTCCGGTGAAGAGTCTCGTTGTACGAGCTCTGGTAGTATGCGGTGCACAGTATGCCCAGGGTGACATACATCGTGTAGGTAAAGCCGTACCACCTCTGCAGAGGGTTTAAAACTATTCGAATAGCCGTGTCCACGGTCAAGGACGAACTTGGTTAGGCCACACTTTAGTAGATTGACTTTCAAAGTCAAAAATGGGTTATGGGTTTAAGGACGCGACCCGCCGTGATCGCAGGGTGACCTGAAAAGTTCCCGTTGTCTCGAGAAGAGTGAAGAAGGGATTTCCCCGTGGACTCGGGCAAACCCTAGTATCCCCGTTGTAACGGGTGAGCTGAGACTCCCCGCTGAAGCGGGTGATTGTGAGACTTTCCGTTGTTGTAGGAAAGGACAGATATGAATTCCGTTGTAGCGGGAAGGAAAAGATGAACAGATGTTCGTCTCGGAATACCATGGAAATTTATGAAAACTGCTTTTAATATCTATTTACTTATTTCATGCAAACTTACTTTCTCGCACAATATGAAACATATGATAGAGCCCTTGCTTGTGATACCCTTGCATGCATTCTTATCCATAACCAACTCCCTGCTGGGAAGTTTGCGAGTACATTCATTGTACTCACCTGGCTTGTTATGTGGCCAGACGATGAGAAGGAGTACCAGTCCGGAGATAGCGATAGTGATTTCGAGGCGTAGGGTTTCAACCTCCAGTCAGTTGCATGTGGTTCGGCATATTGATGGGTTATCTACCGCGTGTTTCTTTCTGCTGTTGTTTTAATTCAGCCAATAGGCCTGGATTGTACTATTAAAGACCAGTTATGGCTATTCATGTAATGAACGATGTACCGCATGTTTATGCTATCAAGTGGTTGTGTGTGCTAGCCACTGATCATGGGACTAGCACAGTAAATACGAGGTTTATCCGGCCTTAAAAACCGGGTACGCCACAGTCTACCACACGTAGAATTTGCCTACAACAGGGCAGTACATTCTTCAACTCAGCTTTGTCCATTTGAAGTGGTGTATAGATTCAAACCCATCACACCACTAGATTTGCTACCTTTACCCTTGGGAGAACGCGCCGATATCCAAGCTTCGAAGCGAGCTGAGCAGGTCAAGAAAATTCATCTCAAGACTAAAGAGACCCTCGAGCAGAAGGCGCAATACTATGCAGCAAATGCCAACAGACGCAAGAAGAAGATGATCTTCAAACCCGGAGGCTTGGTTTGGGTGCATCTTCGCAAGGAGCGCTTCCCCGAGAAGAGAAGCTCCAAATTAATGCCAAGAGGAGATGGACCATTTCGAGTACTTGCCAAAGTCAATGACAATGCTTACAAGATAGAACTACCTGGAGACAACTGTGGGGTAAGTACTAGATTCAATGTTTCAGACTTATCTCCTTTCTTTGGTCCAGAAGAAACAGAGTCGAGGACGACTCCTTTTCAAGAGGGGGAGGATGATGAGAATGTCCTGAGTAGTCACACAAGTCCATCCTCATCCAGCGCTACACCAACACCCCAAGCTCCGACTAGACCAATGACAAGAGTACGAGTACGACAACTCGCTCAACAGGTGAATCTTCTCCTTAGTGAAATTCCATTCAACTTGAGCCCAAGTAGTGTGCTACCAAATGCTTTGTTCGTTTGCACTCTCAGGTTTGAGAATCCGGCGAGCACCCGAGAAGCTTCCCCGACAAGATCTAAAGTCGTAGCTGACTCAGAAGCATTCGACAACAGTTTTTGAGAAGGTTGTTTGACATTAATGAACCTTCCGACTAGCTACTACTCGAAGCCCCGAGTAGCCCTAGTCGGAACCAACAGGAACAACCAACTCTCCGACAACCCGCCTGACGTACATTGACGCCACACATACTACTCGAAGCCCCGAGTAGCCCTAGTCGGAACCAACAGGAACAACCAACTCTCCGACAACCCGCCTGACGTACACTGAGGCCACACATCAAAAGATCAAGACGGAAGTCCCCGCTTTCCGTTAAATACGACCTCGGGAAGACGTGACCGCAAAGTGGCCTAACCTTTTTAGATATTTTACTGTACATAACATGGGAACGGTAAAGTAGCTGTCTCTATCTCAGCTGTTCCCTTTATTGACTTATAGAACCATGTCAGGATAGCTGACACATACATTAGCATACGCCATACTCCTGAAAAGCCATATGTGGCTATAAAAGGGAGGCCACTCGATGTAATGAGGGAGGATAGATAATTTTAGAACTAAGAGAACTCTTGTTCCTTATGTGTGTGAGCCATTTCCACCACCTAAGGAAAGGGAGTTATCTGAGATTGCTTCTCCGTTGTTCTTAAGTTCACTTCGTGATTACTTGAACTCGTTGCTCCACATTAGTGAGTAACAACCGGCCGAAGCGTGGGGTTGGGTGAATCGAGTGCTGCAGGCGTCTGTAATCTAGACAGGGGTTGGCAGTGTCATTCATCAGGTGTCACGGACTATTTATTCGGATCCTACGTCGTGAAGATTGGGCCACCCTCGAGGTCGTGCAAGCGAACCCCCTACCACCGTTGCTTTGTGGATGGGCTAACCGAGGCATAGCAGATCTTGGTGCCCAGTCCCTCACAATATTAGATGAAGTCTGCGCTGGAGAATTGGGTGCCATTGTCGGTTATTATCTTGCTCGGAACTCCAAACCGTGTGACACCACCCTTCATGATGAAGCGTTTGGCCGCTTCTGAAGTTATTTTGGCGACCGGCTCGGCCTCGATCCACTTGGTGAAAGTATCAATTGCGACGAACAGGAACTTGTAGCCCCCAGGTGATATCGGAAAGGGTCCCAGAATATCCGCCGACAAGTCGTGAAAGGCCATGTCAAGGGTATCGTCTGCAAAGCTTGAGCAGGTTGGTGAATGCGTCTGCTATGGTATTGGCACTTATGGCATCGCCGCACCAACTCGCGCGCATCATGGAGGGCTGTCAGCCAATAGAATCCTTGTCTAAAGGCCTTTCCGACCAGTGTTCGGAAAGTTGCATGTGCCCTGCACCCCCTCTATGGATTTTGTCGACTAGTTCTTTACCCTGCGTCCGGGTAATGCACCTCATGAGCACTCCGTGGGCTCCTCGACGTTAGAGGGCCCCATCGACCAGGGAAGTCTGCTCAGCTAGTGCCTCGTCCCCAGGAATAGTTCGATTTAGAAGGTACATGCGGACGGGTTCCATCCACGAATCTTCTAAATCGACTGAGGCCACAAGTTGACCCGCGACCCCCCTTGGGGCATCCATGACTGGTGACGTCGTGAAATGGCTATGGGACACAGGGTCAGCCATTTCCTCGGCCATAGCTTCGTCTGTGGAAGCTATGGATGGCGTCGAGAGCCTTTCTACAGATTATGGCTGCTTATGCTTATGCTACCATGGGGACCTTACTTGTTCAGGCGCCACTATGCTTATGGCTGCATCTACTGGGAGATGGATTTGAGGGGAAAGTTGCTCGTACTCGACACCCGGAGGATGGAGTTCTCCATTGTCCTCCCACCCGCAGTCGGATTACATTCTGCGGTGTATCTGGGGTTTCACTACGCCCTTTTTGACTTGTAACTTGTAAGTAGCTTATGGTGCGGAATACACGTAAGCACGAATTAATAAACATTAGCCGTAGATGGAATTGAGTTTGCGTTTGGGATAGAGCTGTTTTTTTCCTCTCATGTGGGGTTATATATGTCGATGTGGCCGTAGAGATCGATCGGTACCAGTGTATCATGTATACAGAAGATTAAGGACATGTTTGTTTTTGATCGGTCCACACAGCTATGATCTCTGCATATACGTCGGTAAAGGCTCTCTTATTTTTCTTTCAGGACCGTGAGGGATGATTTTTGGCTACATGGCACGCGATATATCTTACCCCTGCAGAGGAAATTGACATGGTCAAAAGTAGTAAACTCCGGTCCAAACTTTCTAGAGTATCAGGTATCCGTCTTGTACATTGCACCAACGGAGCCTGCGTGCTTTTTATGCGCTAGCTGGTTCGTACGTACGACTGCCAGAAAATGGACCGAAAACCTCCTCGTCTTTCAAAACAGAAAAAAGAAGGGAACATGTACCCAAAACAGCACAAGCCGACCTTGCTCCTAGGGTTTAGGGTTTTGCCCTTTCTTCATGGAGCTACAGGATGGAGGAGCAGGAGGGGATCACGGGCCGGGTGGAGGAGGGGTTGGAGAGGGCCAAGTGCCGGGTGGAGGAGGCGGAGGTGGTACCGGAGTTATGAAAATCACAATGGGCGGTTGACCGTGGCAACGGTTGATTCCGACATGTGAAAATCTAACAAGTTGAAAGTTTGATTTGGCTATCAGGTGTTCCACTTCTCAAAACATTTCTTACAAAAATCTAATCCGTAGCTTGCATTCCTGAGTTGTTATAGTTGATTTACTAGTTATCTTGTGAATGTTTTACCAATTTAATACAATGAAGCTGTAGACAATAGATGTTTATATTTAGTATTTCATTTATTTCAGTCAAAAAAGCCTAAATGACTTAAACTTCGAACAGGGGTAATGGAAGAAGCTGCTTTTACCGTAGTCCCTGTAGATGCGGCTGCCACTGAAGCTGGAATGTTAAGTCAATTCAGACCAGACTCCCCCACGGTGGCAAGGATGATAAGTGAATGGGTTGCTCCTGACGACAGCACGATGAGTGATTGAGAATATTGAGATCTTGTACTTCAATAGGCAGTCAAGCTTCCATGCTAAATTGCAGCACTTATTTTCAAGTACTAAAGAAATACTGAGCACACTAATTCTTGAATTAGCATATTTGGATGTAGTGAAGCGGGTTGACTGCAGTTATTCTAGATGATGCGAAAACTGTGGTGAGAGGGTTTGATTTAAGAATCTTATCAAGGCATGTGAGCTCTCAGCTCTACATTACCAATCTTCAGTGCAATTTTAATTGTAGATTTTACCAATAGCACAGAGACCAAAGTGCAGCCTTGCCTTTTCTAGGGCCTAGAGTTCCTCAGGGAGCTTACCCATTCGAAAATATAAACCTTCCCCTCGTCAAGTGTACTGTAATACTTTGGTCTTCCAGCTAAGGTCTCCAATACCACAACATCAAATGCAAACACATCAACTTTCTCTGTCATGTGGCCTCTCGTGGCATACTCAGGCGCGAGATAACCACTTGAGGAAAGAGAGAAAATTTGCCATTAGCATACATATGAAAATAATCTGTAAACATAAAGGTTCGTGTTAGAGTAGGAATATTGTAAAGACAATACACGAGAACGAGGCAGTGTTTGGACACAAGAATAATCAATCCATGTATGCATTGTTTGTAGATTGTACACTTACATACAAGAGACGAAGAGATGGCAGTTGCCATTTGAAGGGACATGTCTCTTACAAGAGATATTAGTAACTGCAAATTGCAATTAGCAATTAATCACATGTTTGATCCGTAACACTCCCTCTTGATCAATTCCATTATCGTATATAGTACATCTGAAAAACTCTAAATCTCTCAGGAGAAAATAGGAGCAGGAAATATAATGATTGTATGTCATGAAAAACTCCTTAAAACCCAGTAGGAAAAATAAGGAGAAAATAAAATAATATGTCATGGAAAACTCCTTTAAAACCCAATGAGATAAATAATGAGAAAATGATGTGACATATATGAATGTTTGTATTAATATTGCTTCATTAGAGACCTTATGAGAAAACATATTTGGAAAAACTCATAAAGGAAAAGAGTATAATATTTATGATCCGATGATCATTAACAAGTTATATCTTAGGAGTTTACTCCCCTGATCCTTGCAAATCTTGAATTCGTCTCATACTAATTTCATCAACATATTTCTGGAATATAGATCTTGGTATGGACTTTGTGAATAAACCTGCTAGATTTTTCACAAGATTTGTTTGCAAGATCTTTATCTCTAATTCTGTCTTTAGATGATTATTTGCCTCTTATATGTTTTGTGTAGTTCCAATGATATTGAGATCATCAACATACATTGAGATGATACAAAATCCATTTGAGGATTTCTTTATGAACACATATGGGCAATCATCAATATTTGAGTAACCCTTCTTGAGGAAGGGACTCACTCAATCGGTTATACCACATTTTTTCCGATTGTTTTAAGCTATAGAGTGATTTTTGAAGTTTTACACAATATATGTTGTGATTTAATTTTGGATTCGAATTTTTAAGTCCTTCGGGAATGTTCATATAGATATCCGAGTCTAGTGACGCATATGTGTATGTAGTCACTACACCAAATTCATTCGTTCTGCCAATGATATTTAATATCGTAACTTTATTCCACTCAAGAGAGTATGTCTCATCGTAATCAATGCCGAGTCTATGCATGAACCCTTGAGCTACAAGCCTCGCTTTGTATCTCACCACCACATTATTTTCATTTCTTTTGAACGAAAAACGCATATTGCTCTCATAGGGAAGACATTATGAGGAGTACGTATTACTGTGGTAGATACCTCTCTTTTTGATGGGCGAGCGCAATTCTATCTTAATTGCCACCTTCTATTTGAACAGATTTGAGTGCGTGATGCACTCTACCTACGATTTTGGTTCAGGATCCATTTGAAGATTGTTGGCAATTTTAAGGAGAAATATATATGTCGACAATAATTGTAGTATTTATATGATATGATTCTCCTGAATTGATATAATTTGTGGAAATTTGATTTATATCTTCTAAACTCCTTATGATCTCCCACAACAATGGAGTCTAAGTGTTCCGATGTCCCGGCACCTAAATTTGTGCGCACTTTTGTGTTGGGCTTTGGATGTTGATCGAGCATCAGTCAGGCGTATTTCAACTTGAGGTTGAATTGCATTTACTAATTAAGGAATTGAGTTCCTTTGTTTCGGCGGACACTTTTGAGAGGTAATATCCTTTGTGACCAGATTTCTCCCCCTCTTGTTCTCATTAGGGAGATGAGTGGTTTTATTAGGTACCTCCACTCTTTTCGGTACATTTACTACATGGGTATGTGGTGACACATTTGTGATCGGTAAATGCATCTGGCAGATTATTTGCAATGTGTTGCAAATTTGTGATACTCTGAACTTCTTGTTCAGATTCTTTAGTACGTGGATTAAGAACTGAATGCATGTGACATTCTAATTTATTTCCTGGCATTCTATGTGGTACGAATCTCCCCCTAATTCCTAGAAAATTTTCCTTATTGAAAATATAATCAGCATACTTGGCTGGGAAATACTTTAGCTGATGCCTAATTTCCACGTACTAACTGTAATAGGAAAACTGTATGATATGCAGTTTTGGACAAATTTGGATTAATGTTGCGGCGTGTAAGGCCACATGTATCCAACAAGATGTTGGTAAATTATAATTATTTAAAATTGGTCATGCATTAGCTTGACTTAGCTAGACCATGTTGAGTATATATATTAGGTATTAAATGCTCTGGATTGATGCCCAAGACCAAACAATAGCGATTTAATGCTCGTGAAGTATATTCTGTGGCATTAATCATTGCAACAGAATTTATCCTTAAGTTGCTCTTAATTTGATAATTTGAGCAATTAGTTTGGTAAAGAAATGGATCCTCTTGGATGAGAGAAACACAAAAGGACCATTTATATACATATATGCATCGACGAGCACATATTAAAGAACCTAAATGGCCTAAATAGTGGTTGATCAGACCACAAATATCATTTGAATATGTTCTTGAACATTTGCGGGTGAGAATGCCTCAAAAATTAATTTCCCTGACACTGCGGTGCACACAAAATCTTGAGGATTTTTGAAATATTGCAACTTGGCAAGTTGTGACCAACAGAATTTTCAATAATTTTTTCTATCATCCCTAAATCAGGGTGACCAAGGCGATTATACCTATCCTTGAGAGGCCGAGCTCGAGGGCGGTGGCCGGCGAGGGCGAGCTCGAGGGAGCGGGCCGAAGAGAGGGGGTGAGCTATCGGGAGGCCGAGGGCCAGAGGGGGCTAGAGGTCAGGAGGAGTCGAGCTCGAGGGCGGTGGCCGGCGAGGGCAGCAAGGCGCGGGCCTTGTCGAGCCTTTCGAGGTAGGAAAGGCCGAGGACCGGAGGAGGCCAAGGGCCAGAGGACGGAGGGGGCGAGCGGAGGACCAGTGGCGATGAGAGTGGATAGAGGCGAGAGTTGGGGGAGGAGATTGGGACGGGATGAGTGGCGGCAGCCGGCAGGGGTGTGATAGTGTCACACCCTGATTTTCAACGACTTGAATTTCGAAAACCTAAACCTAAGACGCGTATATGCGTATGTGTTTCAATCAAGTTGCCATGCATGTTTGAATTTCAGTTTTCGCAAAACATGCCATTTCATGAGATCACCCAAGCCGCAACCCCATCATCGCATGTGCCTGAAACCCTAAACCCTAGTTCAACACACGCACCATATACGCACGACACCTCCCGAATCCAAACCCTAAGTGGCAACTCACCCATCGTTGCTCCCGACCCTCCAAATAGAAACCCTAACCTCCCCAATACCCTGCCTCAATCATGCCGTCGCCCGAAACCCTAAAACCCAATCTGCCGACCTATTTCCCAATCACTCTTTTATCGGGCAGAAACCCTAAAATCCATATTGCATGTATTTTCTTTCACCCAAAAATTCTAGAAAATTTTTATAAACTGCTTGAATCTATTAGTCACCCAAATATGAAATAATATTTGAAAGTCCAGTTCAAAAATCTTGGATTACATCCAAATTTGAATTTAGGTCAAATTTGCATCTTGAACTGCAACCCTTCTAATTCTTGTTCAGAAAAATTTCATAAAATTTCTCAGTGCTCATCTCAGTACCAATGTTTCAAATGTGCAAAAACCTGTATACCCCCAGTTCAAATTTTTTGCACAAATGCTGTCGAGCATCTTGCTCTATTTTCTTCCTTCTCATGAAATCAAGACCAAACTCTATCCATTTGCTGCCAGACTTCACCAACACCCTTACTTCAGCTCAGCTGTTGTCCCCAGTCTCTTATCTCCTCAGTACCTCAACCCTTCTCTGCAAGTTTAACCCTAGGGTCATTTCATGCCGACTGTGGCAAGCCATTGGTAGCCTTGCTCTACACGGTTTCCAAACCCATCCCTTGCTACCTTCCTCCCCTCTGGTCACCTCAACACCGTAGACCCTCTCAGGCACTTCCCGGCATGCCCATGCAATCCTGTGCACTCGCATGCCACTCGGGAGCGCGCCCTGGCAAGGTTCTGGACGCGCTCCAGCACGTGGTAGTGCCGACCAACCGCAGCAACCACACGCCAATCTCTGCCCCGCTGTCAGCCGACCAGTTCCACACGCCACTGCATAGCTCTGATCAACCGCAAGCTCTGCGCATCACTGACCTTGTCCTCGCAGTTCTCCCAGCGCCGTGCACGGCATGGTCCCGCGGCCATCTCTCCTCTGCCCCGTCGACCGCCTACTTAAGGGCAATGCGAGTAGCTCAACCTTCGCACTCCACCTCACCTCACCCCTCTGAAGCTCACTCCCTTGGCAATTCCACCAAAACCCCGCCAAACTCCATTCCCGAGCCCGAGCTCCGCCTCTCGGTTCCGCACCCAATCACCACTCACCAAGTCTCCCGAGCAAATCAAACGCCATCCTCACCTTTGCCATCTTCCCTTAAACCCGAATCAGCAAGCAATTTCGAGGGCTAGGCACCAAGACCGAAACCCCCAAAAGCGGCCGCCGGCGTCGCCCCATCCTTGCTGCCGCCGTCGAGCCAAGCACGGCTCGGTTAAGCTGTGTGGCGTACTGGTTTTGAGGCCGGATAAATTCTTGTGTTTACTGTATCGGTCCCTGGATCAGTAGCCGATACACACAAGCACTTGATAGCATAAACATGCAATATATCGTTCATTACACACTTAGCCATAATTAGTCTTTACTTACTACAAGCCAGGCCTACTGGCCAAATTTTAAAACAGCAGCGGAAGTAAACACGCGGTAGGTGGCCCATCAATATGCCGAATCACAGGCAACTGACTGGGGAGAAACCCTACGCCTCGAAATCGCTGTCGCTATCTCCGGACTGGTACTCCTCCTCATCGTCTGGCCACATAACAAGCCAAGTGAGTACATTGAATGTACTCGCAAGCACTCCGCCAGGGAGTTTATCACGGATATGAGCATGCAAGAGAATTATCAAGAATTTGGCTCTATCCTATGTTTCATGTTGTGCGAGAAAGTAAGTTTGCATTTGAAATAGGTAAATAGATATTAAAGCAATTTTAGCAAGGTATCTCGACGCAACGAGATAAGGTACCTGCTTGTATCACTCTTCCCGTTACAACGGGGAGATCATCTCTGTGCTTTCCGCTATAACGGCAAAGCATGGTAATCACCCGATTCCTCAGGGAGACAAAGCTCACCCGGTATGTACGGGGATATCAACGAAAACACGGTAATCGTCTGATTCCTCGGGGAGACATAGCTCACCCGGTACCTACGGGGATACTAGAGTTTGCCCGAGTCCACGGGGAAATCTCTTCTTCACTCTTCCCGAATCAACGGAAAATTTGCACGTCACCCTGCGAACACGGCGGATCGCGTCCTTAAACCCATAACCCATTTTGACTTTGAAAGTTAGTCTACTTTAGTGTGGCCTAACCAAGTTCGTCCTTGACCGTGGACACGGCTATTCGAATAGTTTTAAACCCTCTGCAGAGGTGGTACGGCTTTACCCACACAATGTAGGTCACCCTGGGCATACTGTGCACCACATACTACCAGAGCTAGTATAACGAGACTCTTCGCTGGTGTGAACCCAGCCATGAACCCGCCAGAAGGACATGTCCCAAACCTAGCTTGAGTCAGTATCATCACTTGCAAGGAGGTTGGTGTTCCAACTTTATGGCGAACAAGCCATCGCTTTCCCGCGGAAACTTTTCTCTACAGAGGACACAACCTTATCTGCACGCTACACACTGCCTACAGGTTCATGCTAATTCAGGCTGGGTACTAGATCAAGTCCTTCCCATAAAGGACATGTGGACGTACGGTAAGACTTGGCCAAACGGCACTTAAGATCGATCCTTAGGTGATCCGAGAGGGACTCCACACCACTCCCATAAACGGGCAGCGAGAACCACGCTGGGCCTTACCTCGCTCTTTAACAAGCTTCTTGCTTCCCCCTTCATCTCCAACCCGGATCAAAATCTTCTCCATTTTCATTTTTGGTTTCACAAAACCATTTACGGTAAAACATACCGACCCATGGCTATGCTACCTTCATACACCTCCGGACACGATGGTCCGTTTCCAAGTTTTCACCACATGAAATGTGGGGTGTTCTCCCTTTTTATTTTTAAAACCCTAATTTCACTACGGCAGGGCTAAGGATGTATATATGTATATACTCTACCCTAATTTTTCGATATCTTCTCCGGAATATGTAGTCCTTACGGTGACAAGGAATACAGGGTCGAGCTAGGGTTTTCTAAGTGTTGGACGTAGCTAGGCTACATAAAATAACGGGTATAAAACATAGCTTGCATGTTTCGTAAAACAAAATACATTTCGTAAACTTGGGATTCAACATGATCAAGAGCAGAGAGCTTGCCTGGCAGTTCCTGGCTTTGATCCGGATGCGGGGATGCTTCTGGCTCCTCCTGACGAACGTACCTCACACCGTCAACTACACGTTTCCAAAAACACCGATAAGAATCCAAACGCGACAAAGAACAAAAGGGGCAGCTCAATGCAGAACATATGCCATGTTATGAAGTGCAAGAATGATTCGGGAGAGAAAAAGGTTGGGAGCTTTCATATTTTATGCACTTGGAGATTATCGGAACTAGGGTTTTAAGTTTATAGCTTTCTTTGCTCGGAAACCCTAGTTTTAGCATGGTGGAGAAAGTGTGTCGGCGGAATGGGGCCCAGGGTACCCCTAACCGCCGGCGGAGGCCAACCAAATGCCGCAGATGGTGACACGTGGCGCTCCGGTCGCTGGGGCCTTGGGTCCCACCCGGATCGCCGTGCGGAACCCGTGGCCATTCCTAAGGAATAAGGGGTCTCCTCCAGAGGCCGCGTCCGCAAACCAGAAGGGGTCTTGGGCCTCCGGGAGTCCACGGCCCACGCGCTGAGCGAGCACTCGGGGTCCGTCCCCGAGCGCTCGGCGTCCCAGAGGGCGAAGGGCGCGCTCGGGGTCCCTTCCCGAGCGCTCGGCATCTTGGCAGATGTGGGGCCCAGGGGAGCGCTCGGGGTCCGCCCCCGAGCGCTCTCCCTCGGGCTCCCCCTTCAAGGTGCCCCGAGCGGCCCCCCTGCGAGTGCTCCCCGAGCGCTCGGGATTGCTCAGGGGCATCCGGAAGACAGCTGGCGCCCTCTCCTAGCGAAGGAAGATGCTCGGGACCGAGTGCTCGGGGGACGACGTGTCCTCTGGTGGGATCCTCGCCCATTTACGTCGGCCAGCGCCCAGCTTCTCCAGTAAGCTTCCGCTCTGGCGGAGGCATTTAATGCCTGTCATTTCGACGAGGAACCCCAAGCCCTATGAGGGCATGATGACGGTCAGACCGGGTCCCACTGGTGCAGGTGATAAGCTCTGACAGCTATCCCTCTCTCTCTCTGAAGGGTGGGCCCGGGCTGACAGATTCTTTGACCAACCAAGCGCGCCGCCCCGCACGCCCTGTCACTGTCACCCTTTCTACCCCATGGGGGACGCCGCCGCGCAACTCATTGCGCGGGTCGAGAGGCCGACCCATGGGACCCGCGAGTGGGTATTCTACCGACCCAGTCAGAAGAGGCCAATAAGTCTTCATCCACGGGGCCCGCCGAAGGTAAAGATGTCAGAACCCCTGTTCCGACATACGGTGAAGCGACGTCCCGGCCGAAAGTATGCAGTTCGCATTAAATAGAGGTGTGGGCGCTTCCAGTTGCACCCACGTCGCCCACAGTATCAGTCCAGCTCATTTTCCTTTGCCGACCTATGTGGTATTCCCCCAAGTATATAAGGGGAGAGCCTGGTCCATGCAAGGGGTTGGCTCCTTTCCTAGTTCGATTTTCCTTAGGTTAAATCCGTACCGAAGAAGCACCGTTCTTCTGCTGGGCTAGAGCAAGAAGAAGAACAGTGCGCACCTTTGTAACTCATCATACTTGCCATATACGCACATATATACAAAAACAAGCAGGACGTAGGGTATTACGCCTTCCGGGGTGGCCTGAACCTGGGTAAATCCTTGCGTCATTACATCCTTAGCCACCGGGTTTACTCGCTAAACTCTAATCCACACCAAGGCTCGTAAGCAACTCACTACTCCCCTGGGCCGAATTCCAAAGGGGGTCCCTCCGGACCACCGCTAGAGGCGTCTCTACGCCGACAAAGTGTCCAGGGGCTTGGCGGTTGAAAAGATGTGGGAGAAGTATTTTTGATGAGGTTCACATGTTTGGATGCTATAGAAAACATATATATGCGTGAAATTGGGAATTAGGGTTTCTAGGGTTTACTATACCTACTTCGACTATGCAACATGGGGATATATATATGTTTCTATGCTAGGGTTTAGAAGACTAATGATCTAATATGTTAGAACATTTGGAATGAATCAAATGCTCAAAGAAAATTTATAAAGGATTTGAATTTGAATTGTGCATTTGAATTTACTCTCTATTCAGAAAGGAGAATTTGAATTTTTGAAAATTTGTTTGAACCAAAGGATGGGAAATAATTTTAGAAGAAATTTCTATTTTGAAACTTTTTTTAGAACCGGTCAGCTTGAGGCCGAACCGGTTGAACCAGCTCCGAACCGGTCCTAGAAGGAAACCGACCGGTTTTCAACTTCGTTGGTGACGTCGAAAATGCCCAAGGGAAGGGCGCTTTCCTCAGCGCGGGGAGCAGGTCCGGTTGGGCCTGGGTCCACCCGTCAGCGGCCCGGTTTCACTGTTGTGGCGCGGGACCAGAGCTTCCTTCCGAGCCCAGCGGTCAGCGGTGTGGCCGCTTGCCCTTTTGAGTGAAGAACTCACCTGTTGGCCGAGGCGGGTGAGCACAGCACCGGAGTGAGCTCTGCCGGCGACGTCGGAGATGGATTTGGTGCTGAGGTCAATAGTTTCAGAAATTAGAAAGGGGAATCGGCTTTGGGGAAGATGGTGAATGGTTTGGGGGAAGAAATTTCTGCCACGGGAAGCTCGGTTGCGGAAATTTTGAGGAGACAGTGGGGAGGAGCTTCCTGGCAATGGCGGCAAGAGGACTTGGGGTAGATGAATTGGGGGCTTGATTCGTGTTCAGGGGAAAGGGGTGGAGGTACTGCGATGAACCAAGGAGCTCGGCATGCCTTTAATAGGATGGTCACCGAGGGCATGGGGGCAGCAGCCGCCGTGCTAGCCCGAGCTCGGTGTGGGCGGTACTTCCAAGCAAACAAGGGTGACACCGAGGTGCGGGTCTGGGAGGCCGCCGCCGCGCTCACCTGCCTACTCACCTACTCAGGACACCGCCGGGACAGGGAGAGAGGAAGTGGAGGCTCGCTTACCGGCGGGGCGAAGGGAGCGGCGGCGGGGCGAGGCGGCGCGGGGCTCGGGTGGCAGCCGAGGCGGGTGGCGAGGTGGAGCGGGGCCGGTGACGGGAAGAGGCGGCGAGCTCCGGGTGAAAGCGGTGGGGCGGCAGGGAACCGAGGCGGCGGGGCGGGACGACGCGGGGAGGAGGCGAGCTCCGGCTCCGAGGGCGGCAACGAGGCGCGGCACCGGGGCAGCAAGGAGCTAGGCGGCGGGGCGGCTCGGGTCAGGGCGGCGCGGCGAGCTCGTCTCGGCCGGAGGTGAGGTCGACGGGGAGGCGGGGAAAGGCGACGAGGTGGCGACCGGCGAGAGGAGCGGCGCGGTGGGGAGGAGGCCGGAGGAGAGGAATGGCATGGCGAGGAGGCGGGGCTGAGCGAGCGAGAGAGAGGGCGAGAGGCTCGAGAAGGGGAGAAACCCGGAGGGGGGGAGATAAGGGGAGGGGTGGCACGGAACCCAAGCATGAGGTGGCCGAGGGGCAAGCAGCTCAGTGGCGGGGAGGGAGGGAACTGCGGGTGGGACTAACGTGAGTGAGAGGAAAATAAACGGTAGTGCTAGTTTGGAGTGGAAGTGATTGAATAGAATGGTATTTTGGAAAGAGCTCATGTTTGAGTGCTATTTTGGAGATTGATACAATTTTCAGTGCTACGGAGGCAATTCCCTCGAAATAAAACATGGCATGTCCCAAAGTAAGGTGGCCCAACATCATTGGTGTTTTTAACACCCTAAAATATTTCTTAGTCTTGGCTGCCATCATCTTGTATCAAATTGAGCATTGCAGTCATCTCTTCACCATTCATCATAATAGCTCCATGGTCTTGTAGTAGTCATTCTTGAGATCCACTTGAGAGCTCTCATCCTTGCCGCCATCACCATCATGTCCATCTCTCATCATCAAGTTTGGACCTTGGTTCCTTAATACAATAACACAATCTGATTTAGGTAGCATTATATAATTCTTATAATTATTAGATTTACTAAAAAAACAAAATCATGATAACTAAGTTGACATGCACAAGCTCTAGTAAGTGGTCCTTATATTTATGGTACTTAAAGATCTTATTCTTGATGTGTTGTAGAAGGTATTGTAGATGTAACTGCAGAGGAGATCTCCTCATCATTATCCCTCTTTATTAGGACACTTGTTACCATTGGAAGTTGTGTGTTATTTTAGTTTATACCAATAAATAGTATTGAAAATAGTCAAAAGGAGTATGCAAAGGGAAAACTGGTGTAAAGTTATCTCAAAATGGTAAAATAACATGTATTTAGAAACAAAATTTGAATGCTGACATGATATGTATTTAGACATGGAAAGAATAAGTGTGTAACTTTTACATTGAACATTAAAGATAAATAGCATGTTATCATCACTGTTGAACATGCTGGTTTTGTCTATCTTCCTCAACCATTGCAATGGTGTGCTGATTGCGGATGACAGAGACAGTGGAAATGTAGGGGGAAAAGGGGAGATGAACGTTTCTCATACCAAATGGCCCAAAATGGCCCTCTAACGAAACCGAAGCATAACAACTAACAAGCCGCTGAACAAATCCGAACCATCATCGTTTCGAGAGCCCAAGCCTATATAGCCCGTGGTGGAGGTGGCGCACCTATTGGACCGCACCAAATCCGAACCATCATCGTTTGCACATCCCACCTCATGGGCTCGATCGCAGCACCGGAAAGGGCCTCTTCTTCGGCTTGCGGTTTCGCGCTCGTGCCACCGGCCGGTCCCGCCGCCGTCCTCGCCTGCGCTGCGCGCGCGCCGGCCGGCGCGAGGGCGACCGACGAAAGGAGACCCGTCGCTCGGATCAAGATGGTGGGACTCGTAACCTCTATGTTGCTCCAATCCAATCCGGTTCGGCAATTCTTGGGAATCCATGGCTGCATTCTGCCCAGCTAAAGCTTGCATGCATGCATGCTTATGGATAAGGATGTGTAACTCCTGATTTGTCTACGGGCTGCCAGCAGTGGCCGAGAAGATTGTTATAGAATCATTCATACATGCATGTAGTTGCTGATTAGAGTAGCAAAGTGCGTCTGCTCATTGTATTGTCGCACTGTGCACGAATATCAACAAATATACTACCTAGCTTTAGTTTCTTGGTGCAGATGCAGCGCAGAGGAAGTGAGCAGGATGCAGAGCCTTGCATGTATACCTCCGTACTGTAAGATCTCTCGGTACTCCTACATCTTAACTACTAGATATTTATGAATGTTCAGACAGCCGCTAGTGCTAATGCTCGTTTGTTAATTCTCTGAGTTTACTCATGCATCTTTGTCTGTAGGAAATATAGTAAATTTTAATACTAGTAGTGTTACAGTGTGCTACTAGTAGTATGCTTTATATACTTTTAAGTAGTAATCTCTGCTGCCGAAATGGGAGACTAGGGCGACAACTTCCATGCCAACTTTGCTTTGGTTTAAAGAGAGTTTACGTAAACGTAGCCCATTTGCTTTCACTTTCATGGGGATCGTGAAGCGCACAAACCATCGGTATCAGTTAATTAATTGCGAACTTGGACTCCATAATTGGTGTCTCCTCGGGCCAAATCCAGCAGCGCTTAGCAGCTATCCCGTTTTGCCAAGCTAAAGGCGTACAACCGTTTGATTCCTAGTGTTTCTGCACCCAGATAAGCTGTCAAGGAGAGAAACACTAGAACTGAACGCTACAAGAGCAGCCTCTCTGAAGTTCTGAACCCTGAACTCGCGGCTCTTGAGCCCGGATGCATGTACTGACCTTCTGCATTTGTTGTTAAATTGTTACTGAATTCTTGTTCAGGTTCAGGTTTCACTTCTTTTGGGTCTCACTCTTTGTGTTTCACTTCAACTGGACACCACATATTCATTGGCGACCTGCTTTTGCTTCAGCTGCCATCTCTTACTGCAGCTGCCTCTTCATTCCAGCATGTACAATGTACTTGGAGCAAAGGTCATCCTAGCGTGCAGTTTGCATGTAGGAATCTCTGCGTTCCGTGAGCTGCTACTGTCTTTAGTTCTGGATAAAACGTCTGTTCAAGTGTGGTCAGAGTCAATGCACTATAACCGAAGCCAAACTGCTATCGTCGGGGCACAACTAAGGAGCTTTACCATGTCAGGTTTAGCATATCCTACTGGCGCAGCTTTCCTTAGTATATCTAACGTTACTCGGTTAGAAATACTCCGTCCGTACCACAACGTAGGTCATTTTAGAATCTGCGTACATCAAATATTTTTAGATTTGACCAAATATAAAAAAAGTACCAACATCTATAACAGGATATTGATGTTGCTAGAACTATTATGAAATATAATTTAATAATGTATACTTACTTTTATTTAAAATATTATATTTTTATAGAAATTGATAATCAAAATATCACCTAAGAGATCGTATCAATATCTAAAAATGATCCACGTTATGACATGGAAGTATTAGTAAATTTTAAAAGAAAAGCTAAGGAAAAAAAAAGCAAGGTGTAACTATGCTCCTTGAGTTCTTTTGATCAATTCGAAGGAACTTTTAATTTTAGATATTAGACAAAACCATACTTCTGAAATTACATATTTTCTCAGTGACTCAGTGTTCGACTGTTAATTGAGGTGCGGATTGACATAACACAATATTCCAGGTGCAAAATGTTCAATATTCTTTGTACATAAGCTCTCAGCGAAGAGGTTCATCTCATATTTAACCATGTCATATGTTACAAAATTGCTCTCATAAACATCGATCAGAGCTGTTCCATTAACCCCTCACATTCCCCTTCTCATGCATTAAGCTCAGCTCATTTTATTCTAATAGCATGCATGGAACCTGAGTAACACTAATACATCTGTCGTAGATACAAGTCTAGACAGTAAACTTGTGGCACCTTCGAACGGCTACAGCGGCCGTCGACGGTGCACGAGGAGTACAAGCGAGTAAGATCCTCCGAACGTCCGTCGAGCTGAAGCACGAAACACGTATGACAGGGTGAAACACGAGTCGTGTACAAGGAGGCGAAACCCCTCTGGAGTATGATGAGGTGAAAGTTACTCTTCTATTGAAATGTAGAATTAGGGTTACAAGAATTTTTTCCCCTTCCTTTCTACCCCTAAGGGGGTATTTATGGGGTTGGAGGATGGAAAAGGTGAGATTACAATTTTGCCATCACACGGGAGGGACTTTTACAAAGGCGTGGTCGTCATTTCTCATGCATAGAAGATATTTTGGGAGAATATTATGGGCATCTTCGGGAAATATTCTCTGGCATCTTTGGTGGAATTCCTAAGCACGTCAACGCAATCCTTGACAGTGCCGACGTAGACCCTGACGGCTATGGACATCGGGACAATCGTCGGTGAAGTCCTCGTTTTGGCATCATCGGCGTAGACTTCGACGATGACGGATGTCGAGGTTACCCTTGGCGGTATCAACGACGTAGACGTCGACGATGACGGACGTCGAGGTTGTCTTTGGTGGTGTCAACGTAGTCCGCGATGACGGCGGAGACTATAGCTGTTCTTGACGGTGTCAGTTTGGTTCTTAACAGCGCATGCGGAAGACTTTTGAAAGCGGGCTAGCGCGGAGACCCCTACCCCAACAACATCGATCGGTCACTGGTACTACTAAATCTTACCTAACGTATATAGTCATTAGTTAACAACAGTAAACTAGCTAAACCTGCTGCATTCCGTTCACATTACGCTGCAAGAATTGGCATTCTCGTCATTGAACATGTCGCCGTAAGCATCCCGCGGCGGCGAGAAGGCGCTCCTCTGCGGCGGCGGCGGCGGCGGCAGCGGGACTCCGTAGTAGTAGTCGTCGTCCGCCGGAGAACGCTGATGGCGATACGGCGATGGCTGCGGAGGAAAGTAGTAAGGCTCGTAGGGCGATGATGCCGGCCGGCTGTAGTAGTTCGAAGGCGCGTACTCGTCTATGTAGCCCTGCGACGGCCTGGGCCTCGCCATCGGCATCGGCGTCGGCGCCGGCGCCGGCGCGGCGGCGTAGTATGCGGTGCTCGCCATGGGCCGCGCCACGTTGTAGCTCATGACGTGCACCGGCGCCTGCTGCGGCGTCATCGGCATGTGGTGGTGGCTCGAGTAGCTGCCGCTGCCGCGGTCGAACTCCACTGTCACCTTGGCATCGATCGGCTTCTCCTGGTGATCCTGCTGCTGCTGCTTTGCTTTCCCTTTTGCTTCGTTGTGTTGATGATGTCCTGCTGCCACCTTCGTCGACTCATCGCCCGCGCTGCCGTTCGCGTCGGCATCTCTGCTTTCTTGAGCCGGCTTCGGGGTATTGTCGGAGCTCTTCTTGGGCTCCGGCGATAGCTGGCCATTGCTCGGCTCTGCGGCATTGTCAGGAGGACCGGGCTGCTCGGCAGGTTCGTTCTGCTTACTGGGATCATCGTTGTGGCTTTGGCTCTCTGAAGGTTGCTGCTGTTGCTGCTTCGGCGCCTCAGGCCACGGCTCTGCCTGCTTGCCGGACATGCGCAGCCTCGCCACGAGGATGTTGGCGTCGAGTTTTCTAGAGGCTGTCACTGTGACCTTGTTGCTCCGGCCGTCGATGTCGCATCTGTACACGTCTTCAAAGGTCAATGAACACAAAATTGAGGTCAGGTCAGCCATGTTTACTCGTCGGATTGAGCTATTTGATCATTCTGTTTCTCGCGTCTCCTTTTCAATATGTGTTCGTGTTTGTGCCTAAGACTATAATTCCTATTACTGTTATGCATTCCTGATAGCTATGCAAACTAGAGATGGGACATATCAGGACACAGGATTACATTCAAGGTACAAATTTCCAACATGAAAATTTCCAGAAGGCCTTTAAAACTACACAAATATATAATACAGCAGTAGTTAGGGGATCAAAAAAGGCATACCATCAACATGTAGGAGCACTTTCTTCACCTTCTTTTTGCACCCTTCACAATGGATGGACACCCTCAGCACCAGAACCTAGATCAGGACAAACAGACGAATCATCAGCATACTGACATACATGGCCTTGAGCACAAGCAAGAGCAATACAGCAAAAGCATGGATACTAAGCATCAGGTAATGTGTTGTCATGAAGCTAAGATCAGTTCACATAACTAACTAGTGAGCCAACCAAAAATTGCTAGTGACTGAAACAGCAGGAAATTAACAGACTGGTGGCCTGAAGAATTACTACCAAGAACACAATTACAGAAAATAAAACCAGGACGATGAGTATTAGCACCTGGCACTCCACAGGTTCTGAGGCCATGAGAGACTAGTGAAGAAATTTGCAGGAGAGGAGGGGAAAGTGAGGGAGCCTTGTACTGTGGGGAGAGGGCGCTGAGGAGATTTTATACCCTGCACTAGTTTAACAAGTGAAAGGTGTAAAAGGAACAACTATAGAGAGTAGTGGGAGTTTAGTTGGGCCTATGTTTTAGTTGGTTTGTGACTTTACATGTGGACAAAGCACACCCTTTGAGGCTTCTCTTCTTTCTGAAGAAAAATTTGAGGCTTCTCTTTGAGGAGGTAAAGTTGCTTCCAACTAGACCTAAGGAGGTGGTGGTGATAGTCCATTTCTCTTCTTTTAGAGCTCATTATGAGCTGCATAGGTGAGATTTTGATGCAAGCTGAAACTACTTTTAGAAGACGAACTACACTTGAATATATTTTTTTGCTTTTAGAATCTTTTTGGGTTTCATGATAGAAGATGTACGTAGATACACCACGGGTGGATTCATCAAATCTTCATGTAATATCTATATTTCTGAATTCTGAAAAAGTTCAATTAATTGTAAAGGGATGCACGTCTGCAAAATGTTTTTTTAGATGTGTGTATACGCACATACTTGTCAAGGGATGCATGCTCTTCGAGAATCATAACAGAATGTATCGATCATTCGATTGCTATCTTTTTCTGTTGTAATACTTTTTTTCGATATGTTAGATAAACTCATGTAACACCTATCATACTCTAAAAACACGATGTCAGCCTATCGCGCAACTGTAACACGGTAGAATGTGGGTTCACTGGGTTGGCTGCAACAGGTGATATATCGCCTGGGGGCCGCGATAGCGATCTGTCGTGCCTCCAGGCCACGATAAGCCCACCACGTCTACGCTCCGCTGCACCAACTAGATTTATTGATTAGTACTAGTAGTGGATGCTTAAGTTAATTAAGCATGTCTTATCGAGTTTGCATATTTTGATTGCGTCAAAATTTGTTGTACTTATTAGGCAAGCAAAAGTGAATATAGATTATTCCAGGAAGGGGACGGCACAAGATTACAACGCGGGAGAATATAGATTATTCCAGGAAGGGGACGGCACAAATCATATTAAAATTTAGGGCATTTCCTCTCATGGGGTCTTGCTAAGATTCTTTTCCCTTCCCTGGAGTGTTGTGGCGTCGTAGGCAACCGGGGATTGATTAGTGGCTTGCCTTTACCATGCCAAATACGGAAAAGAAATGCCACCGCTTTCGTTCCCGTGCAAAGGAAGAGTTCTGTTTTGCCACAAAGTTGAGACGAGGACTGCTTTCGTCGTCTTTAAGCTGTTGTCTCGGAGGAGCGAGGAATACGGGCTCGACGTCGTGGCGTGGTGTGCTGGAGGAGGGTGGCGGTGAGGTTGGATGGGCACCTTCACGTACGCGGCAGCAACGAGAGGTGGAAGATATCGACCCGAGGAAAAGAAAGGACACGTAGTTGGCGCGGGGGCGCGTTGCGTTTGGTAGCAAAGCAGAGCCTCTTCAGTGTTGTCCAGGGAGAAAAATGAGGTCACCGAGATTTCTGATTACCGTGATTAAGTGGAAGTATGGGCCCTGTAACCGGTCAAAAGTTTCAAATACCATGTTGATTCTTTCTTATGAAACTTCGAATTTAAAAATATATATGAAAATTGTGATTACATAAAATGTAGGCAAATTTTAGCGAACTTTCAGTTTGAACACAAATGTGGGCTCCATCCTCGAAACTATGATATTTTGGGTAGCCGGAAGTCACCGAGAAAACTGGTTACCTTATATGGTTATTAAATGCGCTTTTGTTAGCCCACATATCACCGTGTTAGGAAGCATAAACAAAAGAAAATGTTCATACACGTAGCACCAAAGTTTGTTCATACAGATAGCATCTCGTTGCCTAATAGATATGCAGCCAGTAATGTTACAATATTCAGCAGGAATACTATTCCCTTTTTTATTCAAAGTGAGCCTTTTCTCTTGTTAACAAATCATCAGTTGGCTCATCGTGATCTAATTCTGCTGCCTTTTGTCTTTTCTTTTGTACATCGAAATTCTGCTGCCTTATGAACGATGTAACTGGTACATCCTTGGGCTTCAAAAAATCGAACTATTCTTTCCGCCCAAATTGCTCCATGATTTTCATATTATTGGGGCCGACAAATCGATAGATTCCAGGCCCAATCTTATCGCCAGGCCCAATCCTATCCATTGGTACAATGGGCATTGCAGGCCAGAGAATAACACCTCCTCCGTAACCTTCGTCTCTCTTCTGTTGGGCTACCGAGCTGACAAATTTTAGTTTTACATTAAATTCTGTTCTGGACCATGTGTTTGTTACAAATAACAAGTTATGCTCGATTTAAAAAATTCATCACATTGCAACCAGATTTTACAGCCGAAATCCTGATATGACTCTGGTTCAGCCTGTTAGTTTGTTGTATTTTTCATTACTAAATATGACGCATGCTTTTAGTTATGGTTTAACCTGTCATTTCTTTACAAATACATTATCCACAAAGAATTTACTGTTACTTTTACAGCACGGACCTCACCTAGTATCTAGCCATGTATTTTATCCGTAATTAAGCCTTTATTGCTGCAGAAAACAGTGTCTACATCTTGACATAAAAGAAAAGTGTCATTATCTCTATTATAATCTCATTTGTCAAATAGGACACTAGCTTTTGCAGAATTGCAGAGCTATATATTTTCTACAGTAGCTTAGCACAACAAAGTTTAGATCTAACCCCTGAATATACACTAAAGGCGAACTTAGAAATGGGCCAAATCTTAAATACGTAAGTCAAAGTGGAAGAATTGTGTTTGAAAAAGAGTTCAAATAAGTAGGGATATCCGAATATGTTGTACATTCTCAGTCCCTGCATATGTTGTGCACTTGTACTACTTGAATCGTACTCTTAGTACTTTAATTTGTACTGTTTCAAGTACTAAGACTGTCAAAAAGATACAGAGACAGTGCAATTAAGCTGAGAAGGGAAGACACCCACATGAGACATTAATTCACGATGACCTAAAAATCAAACTACCAATACGTAGGTACTGCATAAATATTTATAGCAATTGTCTATTTCTTAATTGTCTAAAATTTATTTAACTTCAAGTCATCTTTTTCAGTTTTGGGTCAATCAACACCCAATCATCTTACTGTGAACCATATCAAAATTTTGGCAAAACCTATATGCACATGTTGAAACCTTAATAGCTATCCTCCTCATCCACGGACTCCAAATTCAAAAATTCAATTTCGCCCGATGTGCTACTCCTCCCAAAACAACTCTCAATTCTACCTAAGTCAAGCTCAACCAAGAGCTGAGACGAATTCGATGACGTGGCATGAAGCGTGGCAGCAATAATTCAACATGTTTAGTAATCTAATTTATTTATCCGTAGCAACGCATAGATATTTGGCTAGTATACTAAAAGTTGCAGTAAATTTTTACTAAAATTACACACTTTTTATAATTTTAGACTAAATAGTATATAATTTTAGATGACTGAGATTTACGAAAATTGAAGCAACTAAAATTAGCAAAAGCGATTCCTATATATACGTCAACACCGCACGTACATATACATACACATACATGAGTAGAGTACGTACGTACATACACGCACATACAAGATCGATGCGCCTAGCTGCGACGTACGCGCAAATTAACCAGTGGATCGAGAGGCATGCATGATTTTGTCGACGTACCCTTGATCGAATAATCAACCAGATATATCAGACGTCGATGACGTGGAACGCTTCGCGGTTCTTGATGACGATGTCGTACATGTGGACGGAGCTGAACTGCGCAAAGTCCTTGGGGAGCGAGATGAGGTCGACGGAGGAGCGCTTGTGGAACCGCAGCATGCCGTCGCCGCATCCGCCGGCGCCGGCGCCGGCGTAGTAGCGCTCCCAGCCGAGCGCGGCGAGCTTGTGCTCCAGCGACGCGTACGAGGCGACCACCTCCCCCGTCGGCGTGTGCAGGAGCGCCTTGCGCCTGACGACCCCGCCGCCCGCCGCCGCCGCCGAAGCCGGGTTCTCCACCAGCTTCACCACCCCGTTCCGGAACACCCACACCCCCGACATGACGCTGCCAGCTAGTGAGCTTTCCTGGTTAGCTAGCTCGTGTGTCGATCTCTCTGTTGCTTGTTGTGCACTTAATTAGTTTGTTGATGTGGAAAAGGATGGTGCGCAAGAGGCTATAAATAGAGGTGGCGCGCGATAGCTGTGCCCTGAGCGGCCGGTGCATGGTACGGTTTGGACACAGATCGAGGCTGCATGGCGCGTCGCGCGCACCGTGCGAAAAAGATCAAAGGGTACATGCCGTGCGTGCATGACATTGTGCCGTACGTGCTGGTCGTATCTGGCCGATCCAGGAAATGGACGGTCAGGATTTATAAATGGAACAGCATGGACAGCACCTTCCCGTTCCACGCGTTATGTATGAGCCTAGCTATGGCCATCAGGCCATGGCATGTCCGGCCCTAGCATGTATGCAACATGAAATTAACCAGTGTACTATAGCTAGTAGTGGTAGCTGGCTGCGAGCATATGTGATATGTGTAGCTTAGCCATTAAGATAGGTATATGTACTAATTATTTACGCACTACGCATATGTGGGATCGAGTAGCTATCTAGTATTATTCGATCGGCCGGAATCTTCAGCTGATCGGTTGTCAATATACATGTAGCCGGCCGTCATGTGCACGCATGCATGAACCTTCTCTGATCCTACGAATGACTGGCAGGGGAAGGTACGCGCACTACTGCAGAAATGATTTGTCCAGACGGTTCGGAACTCCCAGGTGGGACGGTTTTCCGAACCGTCTGGACGAAACAGTCTGGACAAATCAGATAAGCGGGACGGTTTTTGAGCCGTCTGTACAAATCGATTTGTACAGACGGTTCCAAACTAGAACCGTCTGCACAAATCAATTTGTACACGGTTCCAAACTAGAGCCGTTTGCACAAATCGATTTGTACAGACGGTTCCAAACCGATTTGTACAGACGGTTCTAGTTTGGAACCGTCTGGACTAATCGATTCTGTGATGTCGTGTTTCAGAAATAAAAATATAACACCTCGCGCCAGGAGCCTCGTCCTTCGGCCGCGTCTCATCCGGCCGTCCACGTGTCCCATCCAACCGCTAGGAATAAATGGCGCAATATGCTTCCAGCGGTATTCGAACCCGCGACCTCGCGTTGCTCAAGCGGTGACGTTGCCAGCTGACCTGAGGGGGACTTCGCGACACATATGGGACGGCTTTATTTTTAACTTATCCCTACGACCAAGCGGGACGCCCCTAGTCCAGACGGTTCTAAGCTTGGAACCGTCTGGACAAATAGCACAGACGGTTCCAAGCTTAGAACCGTCTGGACTATTAGATTAACACTATGTGTTTTAGACTCCAAAAATTCAAAGTCCTCAGATTGGGCTCAAACTCTGCCGTTTGGGAGATATATATGTGCTGATCTTGCCCCCAAAATTTCAGCTCTTTTCGTGCAGCCAAACTCCGTGTAGAAGCCCACAAAGTCCCGCCGCGGCAAGAAAAACAGCAAAATCTGCTGCCGCGGCAAGGGGAGTAGCTGAAAAACCCAAGTTTGAGAGGTTTTAGTAAAACGGCCGTAACTTTCTCATACGGAGTCCGTTTTGGGTCCACCACCACTCAAATCGAAGCTAACGACGACGCGCATCTGAAAATTATACACGTGTATATACCTGTACACATCTTGACCCTCAAAATTCGGCCTCTAAGTAGGACTTTTTGGCTCCGGAAGTTTTTTCGTTACTTTTTCTCATCTTCCGGAGGGCATATCTCCTTCACCCGGACTCCGAATTGGGTGATTCTTGTTTCCCTGGTTAGCTTGAGTCGAGGACTTGCTTTCCACCTTGATCCCAGCTTCTGCCGTGCAAATTCGTTCGGGTGCCATTTTCAAAATCTTCGATTTCGGGCCGGGATTTCCACTAGTCGTTTCGTCGACTTTCTCGGAATTGGCTCAAAATTTCTGGAGACGTAGAGTTTGGCCTCCCGCTCACAGCCGTGAAAACCGTTCGACAATCGGAGCTGCCAAACTCCCTCCCCGACGCTGCCACTTTCCTGCCGCGGCAAGGAAATCTGCAGTTTTTGCTGCCGCGGCAGCAGAGATCAACTAGCCTTGCTTCATCCATTTGTACAGACGGTTCCAGTTTGGAGCCGTCTGTACTGTTTGATTTGTACAGACGGTTCCAAGTTTAGAACCGTCTGTACTGTTCACACATTTGTACAGACGGTTCCGAACTTAGAACCGTCTGTACTGTTTGATTTGTACAGACGGTTCCAAGTTTAGAACCGTCTGTACTGTTCACACATTTGTACAGACGGTTCCGAACTTAGAACCGTCTGTACTGTTTGATTTGTACAGACGGTTCCAAGTTTAGAACCGTCTGTACTGTTCACACATTTGTACAGACGGTTCCAAGTTTAGAACCGTCTGTACTGTTTGATTTGTACAGACGGTTCTAGTTTGGACCCGTCTGGACTATTTGTACAGACGGTTCCCGTTTGGAGCCGTCTGTACTGTAGCGTCCCGCTTGTTGAGATCATTTGTACAGACGGTTTTCGTTTGGAACCGTCTGGACTACTATTTGTACAGACGGCTTCAAAAAACCGTCTGTACAGGGGCGTCCCGTTAAATGAATTCTGTAGTAGTGGCGGCATATTATCGTAGATACAAGTTTAGACAGTAAATTTATGGCACCCCTGAACGGCTACAACGACCGTCGATGGTGCACGAGGAGTACGAGTGAGTATGATCCTCCGAACGTCCGTCGAGCTGAGGCACGAGGCACGTATGATAGGGTGGAACACGAGCCGTATACGAGGAGGCGAAACCCCTCTCATGTACGATGAGGTGAAAGTAACTCTTGTATTGAGGTGTAGAATTAGGGTTACAAGATTTTCCTCCCCCCTTCAATACCCCTAGCGGGGCTATTTATAGGGTTGGAGAATGGAAAAGGTGAGATTACAATTTTGCCCTCACACGAGAGGGACTTCTACAAGGGTGTGGTCGTCATTTTCTGTGCATAGAAGATATTTTAGAAGAATATTCTAGGCATCTTCGGGGAATATTCTCCGGCATCTTTGGTGACAATGCCGACGTAGACCTTGACGGCGACGAACACCGGGACGATCGTTGGTGACGTCGGTGTAGTCCTCGTTTTGGCGTCGCCGACGTAGACTTCGACGATGACGGACGTCGAGGACGTCGAGGTTGCCCTTGGTGACGAGAGGTTTCCCTTGGCGGTATCGACAACGTAGACTTCGACGATGACGAATGCCGAGGTTGCCCTTGACGGTGTTGACGTAGTCCGCGATGACGGCGAAGACTAGGGCTGCTCTTGATGGTGTCAGTGTGGTCCTCGATAGTACATGCGGAAGGCTTTGAAAATGGACTAGCGCGGGGACCCCTACTCCAACACATATATTGATGAAGTATGCGCATACGTACATGGCTGCAAGGGTGGATCCAGAAAAAGGGTCGCTGAGGTCGATCGATAAACGGAGAAGTGGCTTACAAGGTTATCGGAGTCGCTACATAATATCATGACAAAATTATGAAGAAATTGCACAGACTGACATCATGTTATCTTATACTTTAGATCCGGCCAGTGTTGACCGAGTCTTAAATTCGAGATCTTTTAACTTTAATACCATATCAAATTGTATATACCGATGAGTTCATCTACAAGATTAAATTATTAGAGGAAAATGAACAACATATTTTAACATAGCTGATGTAACCTTCGACAATCAGTTTGGACTGAGCTGGAACAGTTAACTGTGCAAGATAATGATAGCTTGAATGTGCCCTTTACAGAACAGGAGATTTATACTGCTTTAAAAAGTATGGAAAAGAATAAGGCCCCTGGTCCTGACGGTATACCCATTGAATCTTTTCAATCTTGCTGGGAGATTATCAAAAATGATTTATTCCAGATCTTCCATGATTTTTATAATCATAAAGTGACTATTAGCAAAATTAACTATGGGATTATTACTCTCGTTCCTAAATCTCAGGATGCTGATGTTATTCAAAAATTTCGCCCCATTTGTCTGTTGAATATCTTGTTCAAACTGATTAGTAAGGTGCTCACTATTCGTTTAGAACCTTTTATGGATAAGCTTGTTAATAGGAGCCAAAATGCTTTTATCAAACATCGCAATATTATGGATGGGGTTCTTTCCCTGCATGAGCTTTTACATGAGTCTCGTAGGCGTAAATGTCAAGGTGTGATTCTTAAGTTGGATTTTGAGAAAGCTTATGAGAAAGTGAACTGGAATTTTCTTTTTCATTGTATTCGAGCCAAAGGCTTTTCTGATCGTTGGACTCACTGGTTAGCTGCGGTTGTTCAAAATGGAACGCTGAATGTTAAATTGAATAATCAAACGGGTCCTTATTTTGGCAGTTTCAAAGGGGTTAGACAAGGTGATCCCCTATCCCCTTTTTCGTTCAATCTCGCTGCTGATTGCCTAACTAAGATGATTCATTTAGCTCAAGAGCATAATTTGATTACTGGGCTGGGAGCAAATTTACTTCCTCATGGGGTGGCAATCCTGCAATATGTTGATGATACTATTCTTCTTATTCAAGATGATTTAGAAGCAGCTCGTAATCTAAAATTGCTTTTGTATTTGTTTAAGATTATGTCTGGTCTTACCATTAACTTTCAGAAAAGTGAGCTCCTTTTGATTCTCCCTGATCCAGGCAAGGAGAAGGCTTATTCTCACCTGTTTACTTGCCAAGTAGGACATTGGCCCTTGACATATTTGGGGGTCCCTGTTCAGGGCTCCAGACTGCGTGTTTGTGATTGGCTTCCTTTAAAAGATAAGCTCCTTAAAAGATTAGCTAGATGGCAAAGCGGTTCTTTGTCCTGGGTCGTCTGACTCTTATTAAGGATTGCCTTACCAGTTCTCCGATTTATCATATGTCTGTGTACTTGCTTCCTCTAACAACTATTTCTTCCTTGGAGAAAATCATTCGTTCTTTTTTCTGGCAAGGCACTCACTCACGTCGTAAGTATCACTGGGTTAAATGGGCCCTTCTAACTAAACCGAAGACCAAGGGAGGGCTTGGTATCCATGATATAAGGAGATTCAACATTAGTTTACTCACCAAGTGGTGTTAGAACATGACTCTGGCCTTTGGCAATCAAAGTAAAATATCTCAAATATCAGTCTATTTCTCAGGTTATCCATCATCACTCCGATTCTCCTTGCTGGTCAAATCTTCTCAAAGTCAAACCTCTTTATACCCAGGGAAGACTTTTCCTGATAGGTAATATAATGGTACCATGATAGATTTTTGGGAGGATGCATGGTGTGGCCATCTTCCTTTTATAAATATATTTCCAAATCTTTATCAGCTTAGTCAGGACAAAGGATCTACGATGGCTACTCTTTGTGATAGGAATTGGCAGCTTGTTTTTTCACGTTGGCTCAGTGAATCCCAACAATAGTCCCTGAATCGGCTTCGCAATTCCTAGGCCAGCACTGCTCTAAATGAGGATCCTGACACTCCAAGATGGATTTTACTATAGTCTGGACTGTTCACTGTGCACTCTCCTTATCATTTGATTTCGAATGCTGGTCCTAACAGAAATTTTAAACATCTTTGGAAAGCTAAGCTCCCTCTAAAAATTAAAATATGGCTTTGGGTGATTTGGCATAATGCTATTGCTAATAAGGACAACCTTGCTAATAGAAACTAGCAGGGGGATTATACTTGTTGCTTTTGCTTGTCTAATGAATCCATACACCATTTGTTCTTTGGGTGTGTGGCTGCTAAGTATGTTTGGAGTATGGTGAGCATTTGTTTGGGGGCTACACATCATCTTGGTTGCTTTACTCAGTATTTTCAATGGATATGCCATCATAGTTCACTTTCCACTAACTTGCAAGTAGTAGCATTAGCAGCCGTCTGCTGGGCTATTTGAAAAACGTGAAATAATGCTTGATTTAATCATAAACACATTTTTGCTCCAGCTGATTTGATTTGCTATGCTACCTCTTTCATGTTATTCTGGGCAACTCTTCAAACCAGTGAGGATAAGCTGATGCTTGAGGCTGGGGCACACCGTTTTCAGGAGGTGGCTTTGAACATGCATTCCACTACCAGTGATGTTCCTCTTCGGATTGATTATTAGGCTATTCGCGATCCGGTGACTGATGCTGCGGATCCCACCAGGTGTTGCTCCAGATGTTCCAGCGAATACTAATCCTGAGGTGGTAGTTGAGGAGGACGATGATACTACTGCTTGATCTCAAACAGTGCTTTTTGTTCACCTGCGGGGTTTTTTGCTGCTACATTTCCTTATAATGTGGTAGTATGTTTCAAAACTTGTGGTTTCTATTTTTATTTTTTTGGTGAACCTGTTTTTAGCTTTCTAAAGACTCGTGGGGGAGGTGTTTACAATGTGTTGTCTTCCGTTATCAGCTGGTAATGGAATCCGGGTTTTACCTCGTTTCAAAAAAAAACATAGCTGATGTGATGGATGAGCGATGGCTGACGGCCGGCTGCAGGCATGATGCCATGCATGCATAGTGCAGTGAACAGTGCCACCAATGGAATCCAATCCTCGGTCCCTGAAGCAAGTTAGCCAGGAACGCTATAGCCTATAGCTAGACATGCATATGGAAGCATCGATTCGTCGATCGATTGGATCAGGATCAAGAGGGAGAGGCAGGACAGAGAGAGATGCGCGTCGCGGGTGACAGCAAAATTATCGCCGATTAAGAATCTCTTCCACACTTTATGGTGAGTGATATATGCTCGGGCAATTAGGTGATAAGATAGCTTGATTGATCGCGATACAATGATGTATATATGTGTGCGTGCAAAAAAGGATTCGATTCCCGTGCCCATTAATTTGCTCGCAACCCATGCACGATCCACAGGTTTTTTTTCCGTATCTCGTTTCCATATCGCTCTCCACCAGCTGGTTGAGTGAGAATATGGTTAATCTTTCTCCCATCTCTGCGTGGGCAAGGGCACCACTGAATGCGATAAGATAATTAGAGGCATCATACTCGTTCATATGATCATCTACCACGCGCGCTCACAATATACACGCGACGCAAATGTGCGTGCGCGTTCACTACACATGCTATAAGCTTGTAATTAAGTACATGTGAGCGCACGCAGTACGTACGCCTCCGGGCTATCCCGTCGGCGTGCATCGATCTGAACGAGACTGTTCATCAAGACTAAGTCGACAATAATCACGCATCATCAATGCTCTTGATGAACCCTGACAGTGAATCAAGTCCGATGTGGCACGAGGACACACAGAGAGATCTTTGAGACGTACGTACGTACCCGGCCCCCAGCATGGCCGATAGCACCTCACCGACAGCTGTGTTATCGTACTGGCAAGTGATTAGGGTTGGTCCGACTTGTCGCAGTCCAATTTAATCACGGGCACAGCACATGCAGCGGCCTAATTAGTGTGGTCACGGCTGAGATGAGCCACGCACTGCGCGCAATATCTAGCCCTCGCTACTTGCTAGCATGCCCTTTATGGCGCACAGCAACTGCACAGAGCGCAAGCATTGAAGCATGATCGCATGCATGCATGCATGCATGGGCATGGCCCCAGCACGTCGATTTCTTTGGAAGAGCAGGAAAATAGTTGGTGTTGAGACCATGCATGCAATGCAGTGTTTAGGTGATGCCAGTGCTCTTAGCCTTGAAAAGTAGTACTGCTAGAGAGTGGTGGCACCTGCCGGATATTTTTTTTTCTCTTGAAATGTTCACCGAATCGAATCCTATTGACCACTGCTGCATAAGGAAGATAAAAGGCGCCCACAAAAACTCTTAAAAATAACGAGTGATAAGATTTGAATCTTGGTCTTCAAGAGTAATAGTATTGAGTTGCGAATAATGCGCTACACTTAATGTAATACATCATGTATGGGGGTCTTTTGTTGGTAGATTTTGTTTTTCTTGAAGAAATTGTTAGTAGGATTTTCAAGGGTGTTAGTAGGATTTTCAGGGGTTTATTGCCTGATTGCTGCTGGCACCACTTCATGGAAACTGAGTCAGGGTTCATGGCCCAAGGAAATGAAGACCTCTAGATACGAGAGCTATTTGCGTTAATTTCTGGCCACAAAAGGAGTGTTGAATAAAGTTGAGCATCGCTAGTCCATCTCGATCTAGGGCCACACTTTTGCCTAGACCAACAGTATATACATATATGCCAATTGTTAAGAAATGTAATCTGATCACGGAGTAGAGAATGAACTGGTTTCTTTATTAATGATGTTGATATTTATACAATTACAAGAGATGCGAGCAAGGGACGTGAGCAACCGTCGAGCAAGTGCCGACGGTTCGAGGAGAAGTAGGGATTAATCCTAACACTCCCCCTAATCAATGCTTATCCTTGCGAGTAGACATCATCTTGAGAAAGGCTCCTCCAAAAACCTGTGGGAAAAATATGAGGAGTGATATTTGATATGCTGTGAAAACTTCTTTAAACCCAGTGGGAAAATAAGGAGAAAATAATATATCATATATTAGTCATTGTCTCTTTGTTAACTCACATGAGAAAAACCTGTTAAGGGAAAAATCTATAAGTGAGTTTAGAGAATAATAGGTATGTCGTGTATATCTTCTTTAAAAACCCCGGTAGGAAAAATAGAAGATACGACATATAACCTTGTATTGATATTACCTCATTAAAAACCTTTCATGAGAAAGCTTGAGAGAAAACTCATAAAGGGAAAAGAGTGCAACATGATGTATGAACAGGTTAATAATCAGAGAGTAACTCCCCCTGATACTTGCAAATCTCGAAGTCGTCGCATACCAATTCCATGAATGAATTTCTGGAACGTTGAATTTGGTAGGGACTTTGTGAATAAATCTGCGAGGTTATCACAGGATTTAACCTGCAAGATGTTTATCTCCCCATTTTGTTGTAACTCATGGGGATAAAACAATTTTGGGGTAATATGTTTAGTGATATTGCTCTTTATGTAACCCGTTTGCATCTAAGCAACACAAGCAGTATTATCTTTGTAGATAATGGTTGGTGATTTAATGGAACCAATACTACATGACTGTTGTATGTGGTTTATCATTCTGCGAAGTCACACGCATTCACGTGATGCTTCATATAGGGCAATAATTTCAGAATAATTCGTGGATGTAGCCACTAAAGTCTGTTTAGAAGACTTCCATGAGATGGCTGTTCCACCGTGAAGGAACACAAAGCCGGTCTGAGATCTAGCATTGTGGGGATCAGACAAGTATCCAGCATCGGTGTATCCGATTAGATTTGTATCTTGGTTTTTGTGAAATTGATAATATAGACCTAAATTTTTAGTACCTTGGAGATAGCGTAAGACCTGCTTGACTCCCGTCCAATGACGTTTAGTTGGAGTAGCGCTGTGTCTTGCTAACAAGTTTACTGCAAATGCGATGTCAGGCCTGGTGCAGTTTGCAAGATACATAAGAGCTCCAACAGCACTAAGATATTGGAACTCAGATCACAATATATCTTCTCCATCTTCCCTTGGTCTGAAAGGATCTTTCTCTACGTCTAGAGATTGAACAACCATGGGAGTTTTTGATGGATAAGATTTATCCATATTAAATTTCTCAAAGATCTTTGGATATAAGCAGCTTGGTGTACCAAAATTCTAGAGTGAAGGTGTTCAATTTGTAACCCTAAGCAAAATTTAGTTTTGCCTAAATCCTTCATCTCAAATTCCATCTTTAAATAATTACGTGCCTCATCAATATTTTGTGTGCTGCCAATGATGTTTAAATCATCTACATACACGGATATGATGCAAAATCCGTTCAAGGATTTCTTTATGAACACGCATGGGCAATCATCGTTATTCGTGTATCCCTTTTGATTAAGGAATTCGCTGAGTCGATTGTACCACATTCGACCTGATTGCTTCAAGCCGTATAATGACTTGTTAAGTTTTACACAATACATGTTACGTTTAGCGCTTTGATTCGGAAGTGGGATTCTATCAGGAACCTTCATGTATATATCCGAATCAAGTGACCCATAAAGATATGCAGTCACTACATCCATCAACTGCATAGATAGATGATTTTGCATTGCCAGTGATATTAGGTATCGGAAGGTTATTCCACTCATTACTGGAGAGTATGTTTCGTTGAAATCAACGTTGGGTCTCTGCGTGAACCCTTGTGCTACGAGCCTCGCTTTGTATCTCACCACTTCATTGTTTTTATTCCGTTTCCGGATGAAGACCCATTTGAATCCCACAGGGAAAACATTAGGAGGTGTAGGTATTGCTTTTGTAAATACCTCTCTTTTATTGAGCGAAGCTATCTCTGCTTGGATTGCTTCCTTCCACTGATTCCAGTCCGAGCATTTTTGACACTCTGCCATGGTCTTGGGATCTGGATCAGATTGGAGGTTGTTTGCAATCTTTGTGGAGAAGTAATTGTCGACAATTGTAGTCTTACGGTTATATAATTCTCCAGAATCAATGTAATTGGTGGAAATTTCATTATCCCTTGGTGACTGATCGTGATTTCCCAATATGATCATGTCAGGATTTTCCGATCTCCCAGATTCTAGATTTGAGTGCACTCTTAAGCTGGGTTGTAGAGTTTGAATTTCATTTACAGTTTCATAGGGTTTCTTTTTCTGTTTCCTTTGTTGCTTGCGTGAAGCTGAATCTTGTTTTGTAGCCATACTTCTCCCCCTCTTATTGCTGATGGGGAGTTGAGTGGTTTCTTTTGGGGTATTTCCACTCGTTCGGGCGCATTTATAGCAGGATCGTAGGATTTTGTAACTCCTTTGTGATTTGTAAATGAATCTGACAAGTTATTTGTAAGATGTTGCAAATTTATGATTTTCTGAACTTGAAGTTTAGTTTCTTGAGTACGTGGATCAAAGTAGGAAATACCTTTGGCATTCCAATCAATTTCCTGGTATTCTTTCTGGTACTTGAGATCTCCCCCTAATGCCGGGAAATGGTCCTCGTTGAAGATACAATTAGCGTAACGGGCAGTGAATAGATCCCCGGTGAGAGGTTCTAGGTACTTGATTATTGACGGTGATTTGTACCCCACATAGATCCCCAATTTTCTATGTGGTCCCATGGATGTACGCTGAGGTGGTGAGATGGGCACATATGTGGCGTATCCGAATTTTCTCAGATGGGAAATACTTGGAGGATTTCCGCGTATTAGTTGCAGAGGGGAAGTACTGTGATAAGCTGTTGGACGCAATTGTATCAAGTCAGCAGCGTGTAAGACTGCGTGACCCCAACAAGAAGTTGGTATATTGCAATTGTGTACTAATGGTCGTGCAGTAAGCTTAATCCTCTTGATGATTGATTCGGCTAAACCATTTTGTGTATGGATGTATGGTACTGAATGTTGGACTTCTATCCCCAGAGCCATGCAATAATCATTGAAATCTCTAGAGGAGAATTCCGCAGTATTATCCATGCGAATTGATTTGATTCGGTGCTCAGGATAATTAGCCTTTAATTTAATAATTTGACTCATAATCTTTGCGAAAGCATGATTTCGTGTGGATAGAAGGCACACATGTGACCATCGAGTTGATACGTCAATTAAAACCATGAAATATCGAAAAGGTCCAGATAATGGTTGTATGGGACCACAGATGTCTCCTTGAATGCGTTCAACGAAGTTAAGTGGTTTCACGGCCTTAATATTAATTTTCCAGTTGCACATGCGGTGCAAATGAAATCCGAATGTTGAGGAAATTTAGCATTATTCAAGTTGTGACCAATGCAATTGCTGATAATTTTTCTCATCATCCCTATCCCGGGATGACCAAGGCGATCATGCCAAGTCTGAAATGCATCAACATTCTGATAAATTACCTTGTACGCAACATGTACTACGGGTTTGATGTATGTGTAGTATAATCCAGACGTTAAAGAGGGAATTTTTTCAAGTACTTGCTTGCCATATCCGTTGTTTTTGGTTAAGAGGAGATATTCCTCTTTGTTGTCATCATGAGTTTCGATATGGAAACCATTCTGACGGATATCTCTATAGCTTAGTAGGGTACGAGTTGAATCAGGGTACAGTAAAGCATCCTCAATTGTTACTTGAGTACCCATAGGGAGAGTAATTTTGGTCCGTCCTGAGCCTACAATTACAGCATCGAGTCCGGCGATTGTTAAAATTTCTCCTTTTCTCTTAGTAAGATTCTAGAAATATTTTAGTTCCCTAAGAATAGAGTTTGTGGTACCACTGTCCACAAGGCATATTTCCTCTTCCATTGGATTGACTCCCATAGACTCTTTTTTTCTCTTGCTTCTTCTCTATTCAATGCGTGGAGATGGCCGATGCTTCTTAGTAGAGCAAGTGCTGATAACGTGTTAAGAAATGTAATCTGATCACAGAGTAGAGAATGAACTGGTTTCTTTATTGATGATGTTGCTATTTATACAATTACAAGGGATGCGAGCAAGGGACGTGAGCAACCGTTGAGCAACTGCCAACGGTTCGAGGAGAAGTAGGGATTAATTCACCACGGACGGTTCATCTCCATAGCTTGTTCTTCACCTCCTGATTTTACTCTTTAGTGCAGGTACCTCCTATTTTCACCCTCCATCA